>JAIUZE010030987.1:0-13269 GCA_022085475.1 Heliosperma pusillum | reverse complement strand
TGCATCATACAGAGTAGATGGATCACAGGGAATTGTCCACCCCGTTGGGTTTAAAAACATCTTTAGGCATCGAGGAGAAGTACTGTAAATGCGTGCCCACGCTCGGAAAGAGATCTATGGTAGATTTTTCGGTCAGACAGTTACTCTCCCTATCGAGAAAACCACTCTAGATATAATCAATCGCAAGTGCGACCTGAAAGACACCTTGCGTTGAGTGGGAGATGTGATAAAGAGACAAGAGAATTGGTGACGCACACTTGTGTCAGACAAGTGGGAGATTGTTGGAGTAGGTGTACTCCACAATAGTGCGCCACATAATAAATCTTATTAAGGAATATAATTGGGATATTTATTGACTATATATATGATTAGTCAGTTGATTAACGTAAATCAATAACGGTTGGCTGACTAGAGTTTGACGTTATTGTCGTTTGACGGCGGTGATCAACTGATCCCTTTTGGTCACACCTAAAGGATGAAATCCAAATACTAACTAATTATTTGTATACTATACAGTTAATTAGTACATTACATATATTCGATATGTACGAGAGTTAATGTTAGAAATTGAGTTAAGAACTCAAATTCGATTAAGCTTATTTTTCAATTATGCGATAATTGACTAATAAATTTATATCCTATTTTAATACGATTAAATAAGATTTAACTTAGTAATTAATCGTTAAATTACTAAATTAGTTGAGGTTTTGGGATAGAGGTAATTAGTTAATTATATTTACAAGGAGTTGTAAAATAAATTAACTAAGCATTGTGGGACCCATTATATATTGATATAATGGTAAAATAGTACTTAAAATGTTAAGTACATATTATTCATTTATTTGTGTCATATAATTGTTATATGATCAAATTAACACTTAATTATACAAGATAATTAAGCATATGATTAATAAGTATTTGTGGGACAAATATCAAAAATCAAAATGGACCATTTTGAGGCTCACATGGCCGGTCAATATTGTAGTTGTTGGTGATGATGGTTGTCCTTATTCATACTCATAAGCAACATGTTCTTATGACATGAATAGTAAACCTAAAATCATTTTATTCACTACAACACACCACCACTTTGCATGGCAATAAAATAAGAAGAAAAATCACTCTTGGTTGAGCATGATGGCCGGCCCTCTTGCTTATAAATAGAGCAATTGTTGCTCAATTTATTCACTTCTTCATTCTTGCTTATTTGATCATACATCTCTCAAAACTCATCTTCTCTCTAAAAACTCTCAAATACTAATATTTACTAAGTATTACTAGTGTAGTAATATAGTCTAATATTAAGAAGTATAATATCTATCTTATTATCTAGTTAATAATAAGAGTAGATTATTTGGGTTTATCTTGGTGCAACTTAGAGGAGATCTTCTACTTTGGTGATTATTTGTGTTCATCCTTATTATTAGCTCAAGAACAACAAGAAGGAGTTCTTGTTGTGCCCTTATATTTTCCATACCAATGTGAGGAAATTTCTTCTCTTACATAAATGTCTTTATATTTGCATGCATGTTACATAGATCATTAAATACTAAATTAACAAGTAACTTAGCATCTAATTAGAGGAGTCTAATTAAGGTCTATGGACTTTCATGAATCATCCACTGTGACTTTCATGCACGTAAAGGAACTTGTAGTGACTTTGTGTAAATCAATCATATACACGTTCCGTTTACGTAGACCTTCTAAGATAACATTACTAGTACCTTCAACTATGATACGACAAACATTTGAATGAAAAACGACTTTGTTGCCTTTGTCACATAATTGAGAGATACTTAGTAGGTTATGCTTAAGGCCATCTACCAGATATACATTATTAATAGCATGTGAAGAAGATATACCAATCTTACCTACACCAATTATGTTGCCCTTCTTGTTGTCTCCAAAGGTGACCTTGCCACCGTGGAAGGGCTCTAGTGAAAGAAAAACATTCTTGTTTCCAGTCATGTGTCTCGAACGTCCACTGTCGAGATACTATAGATTGTTTTCTTTCACTATTATCTGCAAGAGAATCAAATACAGCTTTTAGGTACCCACGCTAAGTTGGGTCCTTTGTGGTTAGTGACTCTATGTATTTGATCCTTCCTAACCCATACCTGTTTAACAATTCTTTTCTTTTTAGGATAGGGTTTGCTAGGTTTATTATATTGTTTGTTATTGTTGTGACGCACATTAGGTTTAAATGACTGCTTCTGATTCACATTAGGTTTAGATTTTGAAGGTACAGATGTGTAATCGAAAGCCATGTCATAAAACCATCTAAACTCATTATTTCTAACCTCATCACGTTGAGGTTCAGATTCGGACTTACTAGACACATCATGTTCTTTAACATGACCGTTGTGACCACAATAATTGCAAATCAGATATTCTGAAAGATTGACGTACTTCCTTCGTCTAAAATCACGGTCAGAAGGAGTGGATTTGCACTTATCATGGTCTCTACGACTATAGCATTCATGACCTAGACCCATCTTCATGTTATGATTAGACTGTTCGGTAAGGAAGTCTAAGACCTTCTGACTTCCTTCCCACTTATCATGAACTTTTCGTGCATGTATGAGCAATTCCTTCAAAGACTGAATTTCTTTTTCACACGACGAATGATCTACATTCGAGTCTTTGGAGGGATTGTTCTTTTTGAAATTTTTACGAAAATCATTGAAACGTTTGTTCAAGATAAGTTTCTCCTCATTGTGTTGACTTTTGGCTTGGGAGAATTCAGCCTTCAAATCTTTCAATTGCTGAGAAAGAAAAGAGTTTACTTTCTCGTGATCAAGGATAACAACTTTCTTTGCCTTAGCTTCAGATTGTAAAAGCTCATTGACTTTTTTCAATTCTAAAGTTATAGCTTCATTAGCTATAACTTTGGCTTGAAGATGCTTAATGTTGAGCTTCAACTCTGAGATTATAGCTTCATTAGCTATAACTTTAGACTCAAGAGCTTCTTTCTCAACATTTGTCTTGTCTGAAGTTATAGCTGAAGTTGCCATAACTTTAGACTTGAGCTTTTTAGCTTTGGCCTTAAGAAGTTGGTTTTCCTCAGCAATGTCAAGAATTTGTTCTTTAAGATCTTTTAATTCAAGACTCTGCTCATGACAATGATCTAAGGCTTCTTCAAAATACTTAATTAAAGACTTCTTAGATAAATTCTTAACTTGCTTTTTAAGTTCAAGATGACTAACCTCTTCGTCATCTTCTGAATCTGGTTCTGAATCTGAGTTGCCAACAAGACACATCTCGGATTCGCTTTCATTGTCACTGTCAGAAATTAGGTCAAGACTGACGTTGCTTAGACACAAGTTGGCGACTTCCTCTTCCTCTGACTCGTCGTCTTCTGTGTCGAGATCTCCCCAGCAATAAGCCATCATTACTTGCTTGAATTCCTTCTTGGTTTTGTCTCGTTGATTTTTGTCTTTGAAATCTTCCATGTGGGGCAATCTTTGATCATGTGATCATTATCCCCACATTTGAAGCAACCACGACTAGAAAGAGACCCTTTTGACTCAATTGGCCTCTTGTAAGATTTGTTGGTGTTGTTGTTAAA
Source organism: Heliosperma pusillum (assembly GCA_022085475.1). NCBI lineage: Eukaryota > Viridiplantae > Streptophyta > Magnoliopsida > Caryophyllales > Caryophyllaceae > Heliosperma > Heliosperma pusillum. The sequence continues at coordinate 9,701 of JAIUZE010030987.1, read as the reverse complement.
CGTTTTCCCTTGTGGTTTATTAAAGAACTTTTTCTTAAAACGTCTAGCAAATAACACTGTTTCATCTTCAAGATCCGAATCTTGTCTTTCACTAGATTCGGCCTGTAAAGCCACCTTCTTGCTATTACTATCATTTGCCGCATCTTCATCAAGAGTAATCTCATGAGCCATTAGGGTTCCAAGTAGCTCTTGATAAGATAGGTCAGATAGGTCTTTACATTCCTCAATTACCGTCACCTTAGGTCTCCATCGTTTAGATAGACTTCTAAGGATCTTCCTGGCAATTTCCTCGGAGTCAAAAGTTTTTCCAAGATTTTTCAATTCATTAATGATACTGGAGAAGCGAGTGGACATGCTGTCAAGCGATTCATTTTGTTCCATGGAGAACAGTTCGTATTTTCGCATAAGTAATGCATACGTTGCTTTTTGACAACAATTGTCCCCTCATAAGCTAACTCAAGACCATCCCATATTTCCTTGGCAGTAGAACTAGATGAGAAACGATAAAATTCAGTATGGGTCATGCCGTTTTGCAACAGACTAATAGCCTTTGAATTTTTCTCAGCTTTCTTATAATCTGCCTCAACATAGTCATCTTCTTTCTTTTCGATAGAAGTGCCAGTGGCCGTTCCAAGCATGATCTTATTAGGACCATTCTGAATGATTAGCCAACACTCCCAATCGTTACCCTTTATGAAATGGGTCATCATATTTTTCCATAGACTGTAGTTCTTCCCATCGAATACGGGACACTTCAGATGTTTGAAATCCATTAAAATAGAATTAAATGCAGCGGAAAATAAATATAAATAAAAGGATAAATGGATCAGACTCATTGCTGTAAGGCAATCAAGAGCACGAGTCTCTGATACCAATTGTAGAGTCTATTGATCGAATACGAAAGAGGGTGGGGGGGGGGGGGGGGGGGGGGGGGGTGAATTGAGTATTAAAAACTAGACCCACTTTTTCGATTTATATGATATGTAATTAATTATTTGATCTTATGAATTAAAATCAACTAATTAATTAATCAAAGTAAGCGCGAATAACGAAATGACGAAAAGTAAAGAGATAAGAGAGAGGCACACGATTTTTGAAGTGGTTCAGTTTCACACGTTGAAACCTACGTCCACTATTCGCGATTAATAATTTTTAGTACCTTTCTACGGATTACAAAAATTACCAACCCACTCGTATAATCAACACTATGATTATAACTCAAGGTGAGTATCGCTAAATACTCTATACTATCTTACGCTAATAAGAAAGTACAATATAACTCACACAAATTCCCGTTAAAGAATTGTAAGCTTATAATGATGTACTATTATCCAATAACGTATTTCACTCAAGCGATTGATAATAATTGATGCACGACGCTTTTAAAAAACAAACTCTAAAAAATAATTAACATTTGCTAAAAGGTTGCCTTTTCTAAAACGATTTGGAAAATCCACACAAGTAAAAATACAGCCGAGTTTCGTGATGTATGGTATTTCGTGTATTTTACACTTGGATGTGAATGAGTATTTTTAGTAGAAAGGAACTCATAGTTAGATCTAAAATCCCTAGCATAATATGAATAAAGATGACTTATCTTTATCATAAAAATAAATTTGTTATCTTTTAGACCTATCTTTATCTCCAAAATATCTATTTGGTTTATCTTTATAGAAATATATTTATCTATATCTCAAAATATGTGTAAGATATAGTGAATCCTAGATAGGTAAAACCTAGGTGGAACACAACATATGGAGGCCGGAGTTTCAGCTCACGAAACCATAGGAGGCACGCAACCCTAGGTGGCACAAGACTAGGTTTCCACGAAACCCTAGATGGCTCCAACACTAGGTGGGCTAATTAGGTCAACAACAAATTGAGATAGAATATATTAGAAACCCTAGGTAGCATGACAACCCATAAGTTGTATTACTAACCAATAGAATCTCATGAATAAATTCTCTATTAAAATAATTGATAAATATAAAAAAGACTCTTTCTCTTTGTTGGAAAACAGTCAAAGAAACAGTTTAGTGGGTCCCAAAATCATGCATCAACATTTATCATCCACAGTCATAGGCTAAAGCTATACCTTTGAACATAAAATCTCTCGAATGGAATAGTTAACGAATGACGACCTATACTATCTAATCTTCACAAAGATCTTCAGTATACGGATCATCTCTTCATCTTGATCACAAAGACCCTCCATCTCGAGTCTTGTGTAGTTTGATGTAGATCTTGTTTGAAGCGATTTTCTTTAAAGGTATGCCTGGTTAGCTATAACTTCCATGTTCACTTCCAAAGTTATTCCTGAAGTTGTTATAAACTTGTCTCACAGACTTTTATTCAAAGGCCTACTAACGTTGATTTTCTTCTAATATTGTGCTAGCTATACTAAGACCTACAGCACACCAATAGTACAACGATATCATATATATCGAGTAAAACATATTATCACGTAAACACATGTCATTATCAAAACTATGAAATTGGTCCAACAAAAATTGTTGAAGCCTGGTCGTGGCGGGGATTTCTATTTTATTCCTATGAGTCGATTCTATAGACTGGCGACCATTTACCTGAGTCGGTGTAGTTTCCGATTTACTTTGGTTTTTGTCCTAGGTCGTGCCGTGAAAGGAGGCCGATGGACATCTTCTGGGTCATGGTGATCTGCCTCATACAGTGTAAGATGGGTCAACAGGAATTGTCCACCCACGTTGGGTATTAACATCTTCGGGCCACTCGAGGAGTAGTAACTGGAAATGCGTGGCCACGCTCGGAAGAGATCTCTGGTAGATTTTCCGGTCAGACAGTTACTCTCCCAGATCGAGAAACCACTCTATTTATATTTTCAATTGCAAGTACGACCTGTAAGACACCTTGCAATGAGTGGGAGGATGTGACACAAAAGAGACAAGAGAATCGGTAGCACACAACTTGTCGAGACAAGTGAGAGATATTGTTGGAGTAGGAGTCCTGCCAATAGTGTGTACATGACACAAACGGTATCGGACACGTGGGAGATTGTTGGAGAAAGTGTCATCCACAATAGTTGAATTTATATAATAAATCTGCGTTTGGAATATCTACGTGGCTGATTAGATATTTTGATACTCCACGTCAATGATTAACGTAAATCGGTAATCAACCTGATCCTTTGGTCACACATATAGGATGAGGAACCCAAGTAGAATATACTTATTTGTATGCGATAAGTTTTAATAAAGCAGATTACATTATATTTGATATGTACGTTTAGTTACTAGAGTTATTTATTGGAAATTGAGTTAGGAACTCATTCACTTAAGTTTATTAGTCCATTATACGATAACTGACTGAATAAATTTTACGTCTTATTTTAATACGATTAAATAAGATTTAATTTAGTGATTAATCGTTAATTCATTAAATTAGTTGAGGTTATGCATATATTTTGATGTAGAGGTAATTAGTTAATTATATTTACAAGGAGTTGTAAAATAAATTAACTGGGCATTGTGGGACCATTATATATTGATATAATGGTAAAATATTACTTAAAAGTTAAGTATATATTATTTATTAATTTGAGTCATATAATTGTTATATGATCAAATTGACACTTAATTATACAAGATAATTAAACATATGATTATAAGTATTTGTGGGACAAATATCAAAAAATCAAAATGGACTACATTTTACCATGTGGACCGAAATTGTAGTGGAAAAAACACAATGATGATTGTTCATTACTTGTATCATACTACAACATGTTGATTATGACAAGTTATGACATGAACATGATTATAATCAATCCTACACTCTACCATCCTACACAAAGAATAAAATGAGCAAAATGGAGCCCTCTTGGAGCTTTTGAGGACCGGCCATATTGGCTTAAATAGAGCAAAAAGTTGTTCAATTTTTGACTACTTCATTTATGCTTATTTTCTTCTTCTTTCTAAAACCTCCAACTTCTCTCTAAAACTCACATGCAAACTAATATTCATACATATTACTAGAGTAGTAATATACAAATATTAGTAGTATTATATCTTACTTATTATCTAGTTAATAATAAGGTAAGATTATTTGGGTTTAATCTTGGGTGCAACAAGAAGGAGACCTTCTACTTTGGAGGTTGTTTTATGGAGGATCATCCATTAATTTCATGCTCAAGAACAATAAGAAGAAGTTCTTATTGTGCCAATATTGAACCGAAAAATCCCAATGTAAGGATGTTTTGGTCTTATCTTTTCTTTTATGCTTTTATATTTGCATGCATGATAACTAGATCATAAATCATTAACTTAATGTCATTTAATGAATTAATTAGAGGAGTCTAATTAAAGGTCTAGAACTTTCATGTGGTATCAGAGCTCAATTGTTACAGTCATGTCGATTTTAGGCATTAAAATCGAGTTATATGATAACTTGGGTAAAATTGAAAATTTGTGTTAAAAATTGGTTTGCACGAAATTTTTGATTGGCATGCATACCTACTGACCTCAAAATAGTTGTGGTCAAATTTGATGATTTTATGGATTAATTTGCTATTTATTTTGATTTATGGCCTTTAAATCATGTTAATATGCATATTTTATGTTAAAAGTTAACTACAAACAGTTGCATGTTGATTCTGGCCATGAAATTTTGATATGATCTCACATGCATCTTGTAAATACTGTATGTAAAATTTCGTAACTTTTAATTAAGTTTTGCATGATGATTGATTTTTATAAGATAAAAGTCAATAAAGTGAGATTATTATGATCATAAAATTGAAACGTCCTTTTATGGTCTTGAAAATTTTTGGTACATTTTATAATCTGATTTATATCATCTTGGTGAAATGTTATAATTTTTATCACTATTTTAATATATTTAATGGTTTTTATTTTATAAAATCGTTGAATATTAATTTCTTTGTTCATAAAATTTATTCAAAATTTTTGGGCAAATGTTTCTATTTTTTAGAGTTCCTGGAAATGTTCCAGAATGTAAAAAATTTTTTGTTTCAAATTGTTATGAGTTTTATATTTTATTTTGGGTTTATTTCATAAATGTTATGATTAAACCTCTATATTTAGCAAATACGATCAATTCAAACTAATTAAATACAAAAAAAATTAGTGGAGACTAATTTTGAGTTCTAAATCAGTTTATATTATTAGTTTGAGCTTAAATACGATTTAAGTGTTGATTAGGGATTTTTAATGGTTAAAAATCGATAAAATCCATAAAATCAAGCTAGAATGAGCATGATAAGTATTAAGGGCGATTTTGGTATGATTTTTACAGCATTTTATTTATGTTGTTGTTTTTGAATGAATGAATGTCATTTATTTAATTTTTATGCAAGTTGTACCAAGTATGGCCTAGATTATTTTAATCGGTATTACCCGTAATGTAAGGGAATACCGATTCGGTTGTAATTTTATTTGCGATCTCGTATCGCCGTTTGTAATAATTTAATTTAATTTTAGATCAAATGTATAATAGGAATTTTATTTATATCTTTTTGTAATTAATTATTATGAAGACGGAGATTCCCGAAGTCGGTGTTCCAAAAGACGGTGCCATGAAGAGGCAAGGGGCCAAGGAGTTGGTTTCCGATTTTGTAATCTTCTAGTTAATTAGATTAGCTAGGTGGCCATACTAGGATTTATTAATTGCTTGCTTTATTTCTTTCACTCATGCCAAAATCGCCAACATGCATCTTTATTTCTCGATTGTCAATTCAAAGTTATTCAATATTCACCGACTTAGTTCGCTTATAGGGAATTAATAACAAAATTGACAAGACCTCTCACATAACTTAAAAAAATTGAGATTTAGCCTTACCAATTGAAGCACCTATGAGCCCCGTGTTCATTAGGGCTACCACGCTCGTGGGTCCCTTTTTACCTCGGGTAAGTAGGGTGATGCGATCACAAGCCAAAATTGAATTGGACTCAACGAGATAGGCGTTATCTTGGGACTAGGAGATGGATTTAGTTGAAATCCGTCAACCAAGAGCTCTAAGTGTAGAATTAGTCAAGTAATGACTTACCATTTTTAGAAAAAGGTAGCATACGATGACTATTTTTGTCTAATGATGGGTCTTGGAATCACTTATATAATTTCGTGAGGGGTCATTATATGAGTGACTTGGTTAAAATTGTTTTACAAGTAATAGCATGTGGAGAAGATATACCAATTTTACCTACACCAATTATGTTGCCCTTCTTGTTGTCTCCAAAGGTGACCTTGCCACCGTTGAAGGGCTCTAGTGAAAGAAAAAGATTCTTGTTTCCAGTCATGTGTCTCGAACATCCACTGTCGAGATACCATAGATTGTTTTCTTTCACTATTATCTGCAAGAGAATCAAATACACCTTTTAGGTACCCACGCTAAGTTGGGTCCTTTGTGGTTAGTGACTCTATGTATTAGATCCTTCCTAACCCATACCTGTTTAACAATTCTTTTCTTTTTAGGATAGGGTTTTCTAGGTTTATTATATTGTTTGTTATTGTTGTGACGCACATTAGGTTTAAATGACTGCTTCTGATTCACATTAGGTTTAGATTTTGAAGGTACATATGTGTAATCGAAAGCCATGTCATAAAACCATCTAAACTCATTATTTCTAACCTCATCACGTTGAGGTTCAGATTCGGACTTACTAGACACGTCATGTTCTTTGACAAAATCAGTTTGATTTTTGTTGTCGTTAACATATTTAACACAATTATCTTTAACATGACCGTTGTGACCACAATAATTGCAAATCAGATATTCTGAAAGATTGACGTACTTCCTTCTTCTGAAATCACGGTCAGAAGGAGTGGATTTGCATTTATCATGGTCTCTACAACTATAGCATTCATGACCAAGACCTTTCTTCATGTTATTATTAGACTGTTCGGTAAGGAAGTCTAAGACCTTCTGACTTCCTTCCCACTTATCATGGACTTTTCGTGCATGTAGGAGCAATTCCTTCAAAGACTGAATTTCTTTTTCACACGACGAATGATCTACATTCGAGTCTTTGGAGGGATTGTTCTTTTTGAAATTTTCACGAAAATCATTGAAACGTTTGTTCAAGATAAGTTTCTCCTCATTATGTTGACTCTTGGCTTGGGAGAATTCAGCCTTTATATCTTTCATCAATTGCTGAGAGAGAAAGGAGTTTACTTTCTCGTGATCAAGAATAACAACTTCCTTTGCCTTAGCCTCAGATTGTAAAAGCTCATTGACTTTCTTCAATTCTAAAGTTATAGCTTCATTAGCTACAACTTTGGCTTGAAGATGCTTAATGTTGAGCTTCAACTCTGAGATTATAGCTTCATTAGCTATAACTTTAGACTCAAGAGCTCCTTTCTCAACATTTGTCTTGTCTGAAGTTATAGCTGAAGTTGCCATAACTTTAGACTTGAGCTTTTTAGCTTTGGCCTTAAGAAGTTGGTTTTCCTCAGCCATGTCAAGAATTTGTTCTTTAAGATCTTTTAATTCAAGACTCTGCTCATGACAATGATCTAAGGCTTCTTCAAAATACTTAATTAAAGACTTCTTAGATAAATTCTTAACTTGCTTTTTAAGTTCAAGATGACTAACCTCTTCGTCATCTTCTGAGTCTGGTTCTGAATCTGAGTTGCCAACAAGACACATCTCGGATTCACTGTCAGAAATTAGGTCAAGACTGATGTTGCTTAGACACAAGTTGGCGACTTTCTCTTCCTCTGACTCGTCGTCTTCTGTGTCGAGATCTCCCCAGCAATAAGCCATCATTACTTGCTTGAATTCCTTCTTGGTTTTGTCTCGTTGATTTTTGTCTTTGATTTTCTTCCATGTGGGGCAATCTTTGATCATGTGATCATTATCCCCACATTTGAAGCAACCACGACTTGAAAGAGACCCTTTTGACTCAATTGGCTTCTTGTAAGATTTGTTGGTATTGTTGTTAAACGTTTTCCCTTGTGGTTTGTTAAAGAACTTTTTCTTAAAACGTCTAGCAAATAACACTGTTTCATCTTCAAGATACGAATCTTGTCTTTCACTAGATTCGGCCTGTAGAGCCACCTTCTTGCTATTACTATCATTTGCCGCATCTTCATCAAGAGTAATCTCATGAGCCATTAGGGTTCCAAGTAGCTCTTGATTTTGTAAACAACCGAAAGTAACCAATTTGCCTTAAGCAATAGGTTATGGATACTTTTAAGTGAACTTAAGTTTTAATATAGGAATTTTTGTTCCGAGTCGATTTTGAAATTCCGCGTTCGTATTTGGAATTTTTGAGAGATTTCATGAAAAGACCGTTTTTGGTCATCTTTGACTTTTCTTGACTTTTAAACCGTCTTTGACTTTTTTTTGACTTTTTAAAGTCGTCATTGACTTTTTATTTATTTTTAAGTCGTCATAAACTTTTCTTGACTTTTAAGTCATTTTTGACTTTTCCCGACTTTTTAGTCGATTTTGACTTTCGTTGACTTTTCCCGACTCGTCTTGCGATTTTGAAGACCGAAATTTTATTTAAAAAAATTATATTTTTTGATTTATTTTTATTAAGATTTATTATGATTTATCATAATTTAATATAATTATTGAAATTTATTCGGAATTAAAGAATAACGTTTACGGTTTTAACCGATCGTCATTTAACTATTCCCGACGCATCGTAAAGCGCGCAACAAAATCGAAACTCGACTTTGGCATGAGTCACGCGGCCATGTCATCGTTTTCCACTCACGATTGGATATTTTAATTGATTCGATTAAAATGATACAAATATCTTAGATATGTGTTACTTTATCGAGCCGTCAACGGAGATTACGCAAATCGAGCAAAAACAGACCCAAATCACCTCAAACCACACGGCTCCTTAAAGTCCTCTAATAGCCTTGATATTTTGATTACTTTTGATTACAATATCATAATATCTAGATCACTATTCGCTTTATCGATCAATTAACGAAAATTACGCAAAACGCTCGAAATCAGACCCGTTGTCTCACCATACCACACGGCTCAAAAGTCCTCTAATGGCCTTGATATTTTCATTACTTTTGGATACAATAATCATAATATCTAGATATTTGTTATAATTAACTTTATCGTTAATGATATTTAATCGTTTACCGTAAAATAATTATTTAACGCGAGTCAATTACGGAACAACAATTTCAAAACTCAACACCTTTATTTGGCCTATATTACACGGCTCAACTCCACTTTCCACTCACCAACAACTTTTCACTTTACAACAAATCAAAATAAGATCAACACATCACTTTATTTAATCGTTCTTCGTGTTCTTCATCGTTCATCAACCGTTCTTCATCGTTCTTGAGCAAAACCTTTATAAAATCTTCGTTTCTTAATTAAATCCATCCTAATTTATATTTCTAGACTCTCCTCTTCGCTCCTCATCTTCTAGTACGGTTTATTTTCAATTCCGTCAAGATCGTTTTCATCATTTAATTATGGAAAATTTAGTTAAGTTCTAATAATTGTTTTTCTTGTTATTTCTTATAGGGGAAGAGTTTGAAGACGAATTTGGGGACTCTTATATTGTGGGTGAAGACTAGTAGAAGGGTTTTCTTATTTATATATTTCTTATATTTTGGTGCTAAGTGATTTTGGCTAGCTAAGGTAACGATTCCGTTTTACTCGACGAATTAATGTCACATAGCCTTAGTTTGTTTTTGTAGTCTTTAGTTTGGCTCATGTTATA
>JAIUZE010030984.1:0-14295 GCA_022085475.1 Heliosperma pusillum | reverse complement strand
GTGTACAGGCAAGTATGATTAACAGGCATCCACGGGATAAGCATTTCCCTGAACTCATACACGATGCTACATTTCGTATATGTAGACTAATTTCCTCCTGGTAGCACGACGATAATAATACGGTCCTAGTCTAAACCTGGCCAGGATCTCGAAATAAACGTGTTCCGATTCGACATGCGATACACATTTCGCATCCAAGACTCGGTCTTACAATATATATGCCGAGTACCCCAAATTCGGTAGATCAATTCACGAAAGAGGCGGAAAAGAGCTCAAGCCTCATAACAAGCGGTACGCTACATGCAAATAACACCACCTCGCAAGTACACAACATTTGACGGCCGGGTCGAACAACGCAAAGCGAATCATTTGTAAAAACACCACCTCCCAACAACGTCGTCGTATGCCCACTACACATGCATTTTAGCAGTAGGATACCTCTCCGTTCCGACATTTCAGCCTTACGAACGGGAAGGTAGCCAAGGGAATGAGAGTACCAAGCACAAGACAAAATAGTGCTCAAACCGTATCATTTGTAAAAACCGACTCAAGTGGGAACATACCAAAAACCATCACAAAACATGTGATACAAGCGAATGAGAATATCATATATCCAAAACATGAATCAATACATGATACCTAAGCATTAGACCAAGTTTAAGAAGCATAATACATAGGAAACATAGATACCTCTCCAAAACAACAAGTTTGGAAACTAACTAAAACAAGGGTTCACTTCAAACGGTTATATCTAGGGTTCTAGACATGCTATTACAGAAATTCCAAGTTGAGGTGATAGCTTATCCTCTTACGGTTCCAACGAATGGTCACAAGCCCAAAACAAGCAAGTAACGAAGAAGATATGATCATTTTACGAAAAAGGGTCAGTGCAGGGAAACTGCACAAGTCACGACCGTGACTTGTATTTCACGACCGTGAAATGAGGTTTCACGACCGTGAAATGAGTTTCACGACCGTGAAACACTCTGTTATGCAAAGGTAAAACATCAGCCACATTTTCACGACCGTGACTTGCATTTCACGACCGTGAAATGCCATCTCACGACCGTGAAATGAGTTTCACGACTGTGAAACGAGTCTAGACGGCTCCAATTTGTTCTAAACTCAACCATTATCAACTATTATCATAAATCATCATTTTACATATCAAAATCCATCAAACCACAAGTATCATCATCATCAATCATCAATTAACAACATTCATTAATCATAACATGATTCCTAAGCTTACTAATCGTATTCTAATACGATTTCTAGCATATAAAGCATGTAAAACACGTAAATGATACCGAGTAACCCGTCACCGTTACCTTAAAGCGTCTTTACTAATCGTCAAGCTCCTCTTCAATAAGGTAATAGTCTTTGTCGGGATCTTGGAGGTCACCACCTACATAAAGATCATAAAAGATGAATGAAATTCATCTTGAGAAAGACGGAAAGATTGAAAAGCGAGAAAGACGATGATGTTAATATCAATACGGATAGAGGAAGGTAAGGGGAGAAGAATGAGACGAACTTACGTGAATTCTATCGAGTAATGAACGAGCTAGGATGAATCAAAGATCGAAAAGCTATGGAGGCAAGGTTTCTTAAGGAAGAAGTAAAATTTGATTTGTGTTTGATTTTGTGTTGAATGAAATTTAGGTTAAGGAGTAGTGTGATTTGTGTAGGAGAAAAGTCAACAAAAAGTCAAAGACGGACTCAAAAGTCAAGAAAAGTCAAACTCGTCTTAAGACGGGATTTTCATGGAATCTCGCGGAAATTCCAAATACGAACTCGGAAATTATAAATTCGACTCAAAACATAAAATTCAAATTTAAAACTTAAAATTGCTGAAAAGATTTCGTAAAATATTTCTACTAGAAAAATAGGGTACATTTCCGGGTGTTACATCCCCGTTCCGACATTCCAGCCTTACGAACGTGGAGGTAGCCAAGGGAATGAGAGTACAAAGCACATAACAAAATACTGCTCAAACCGTAACATTTGTAAAAACCGACTCAAAGTGGGACATACCAAAAACCGTCACAAAACATGAGAATAGGGAATTATATAAACTTAACGTTGTTTGGAAACCAACTAAAACAAGGGTCCACTTCAAAATGATCATAACTAGAGTTCTAGAAATCCAAATACAGAAATTCCAAATGGAGGTGATAGCTTATCCTCTTACGGTTCCAACGGGATGTCACAAGCCCAAAACAAGCAAGTAACGAAGGAGATATGATCTGTTTACGAAAAGAGGTCAGTGCAGAAAAACTGCAGTCGGCAGCGAGTAACGCTGCCAGCGCCCCACGACGCTGCCAGCGTCCTACGACGCTGCCAGCGTCAGACAACTCTGCCGGCGTCAGACAACGCTGCCAGCGTCAGACAACGCTGCCAGCGTCAGACAACGCTGCCAGCGTCCTACACGGGACTCAGGCACGATCAAATCCCAACATGTTATCAACCAAAAATCCTCATTTATCATCACAAACCATCAATTCTCATATCAATTAACAACTAACAACAACCATCATCAACAACACAATTCCTATGATTACTAATCCTAATCTAAATACGATTACTAACATAGAAAACACATAAAACACGTAAATGATATCGAGTAACCCTTCACCGTTACCTTTACGCGTCTTCAAACGATTTCTAAGTCTTCCTAGTCTCCACCTACAATTAGATACTAAAAGATGAATATAATTCACCTTTGAGAAAGACGGATAAATTGAAAAGCGAGAAAGACGGTAATTTTATTACCAATACGGATAAAGAAAGATGAGAGGGGAAGAATAAGACGAACTTACGTGAATTTGAGCGAGAAATGAGAGAGATATGACGATTCTAAGCTTGGATCAAAATGGAGGCAAGGTTTTGATGGTTTTCTTAAGGAAGAAGCAAGAGTTGTGTTTGTGTGAATGAATTAGGTTAGGAGGTAGTATGAGGGAGTATAAGGGAAAAAGTCAAGAAAAAGTCAAAGACGGCTTAAGACGGGATTTACTTGAAATCTCGCGTAAAATCCAAATACAAACTCGGAAATTCTAAATTCGACTCTGAAAATTAAATTCTAAATTAAAACTAAATTTCGCTGAAAAGTATCCGTAAAATATTTTCACTATAAAAATAGGGTACATTTACGGGTGTTACATCCATAAACCTCCCAAACTTTTTATCGAGTTTAGATTTATGTTGGCGGTGCGGAAAGGGATGTGCAATGGCAATTGGCTCGGCTTCTTTGGCTTTGGAAGATGAATTAGAAGATTTATCGTCCAGATAAGGGGTTGCTCGATCGAGGAGAGGGTTTGCTCGATCGAGTTTTTGTGAACAGTAACTTTTAGAAACTTTTCGAGCAGAATTTTTGACTTTTTCAAGGGTTGCTCGATCGAGCAAGGGAGTTCTGCTCGATCGAGCAACCTTATTTTCAGCCCCTTTTTCGCTGTTTTTCGAACTTTGACCAGCAACTTCCAAGCTTTCATTGGTTTCATCCCTTATCATTTCAGGGCCTTTGTAATGGGTTCCACTCCTCAAGGTAATAGCTTTGGCTTGTTCATGTGGAGGGTGTCCTTGAGAAGGAAGATTACCTGGCTGTTTATGAGGATTTTGAATTGCCAATTGGGCAATTTGAGTATCAACCATCTTATTATGAGCTATCAGTTGTGAGATCTAAGCATCTTGGTTTTGTTGTATCATAAGACTTTGCTGCAACATGGCTTTTAATTCCGCCATATCATTACTTGGAGGTGGTGGAGGTGGAGGTTGTTGAAAGTTTTGGCCTCCTTGATTGGAACGATTGTAATTACCTTGGGAATTGTGATTATGAGGAATCACATAAGAAGAACCTTATTGCTGATGTGGCGGTGGGGTAGGATTAACAACATTCTGACTTCGGTAGGAGAAATTAGGATGCTCTTTCGTCCTTTCATTGTAAAAATTGGAGTAAGGTGTACCTTGCTTAAAGGATTGAAAGGCAAGTACTTGCTCAACCGTACTCATACACTTAACAACATTATGCCCCATAGTACCACATCTTTCACAGGTTGGCTCTTGTTGAACCATGTCATGAACCGTTTGCTTATTTTCCAAGGCCTTTGAAGTTTGTAACTCGGCAATTTTGGCAGTTAATGCCTCCAACTGAGCTGCAACTGCATTATCCGAACCTCCTCTCCTCACATTCCCCCTAGGATTCCCATACTCAGCAGTGTGAGTAGCCATCACATCAATTAACTTCCAAGCATTGGCATCAGTAGTGTTATTTTGGAATGTCCCATTAGCAGCAGAATCTAGCAATGCTCTCTGATCATCATATAACCCATTATAAAACTTGTTGCATAGGAACCAAGTATCAAAACCATGATGTGGAACAGACTTGACAAGCTTTCTGAAGCGAACCCAGGCCTTATTAAAGTTCTCATTGGGACCTTGTTTGAAACTTGTGATTTGGCTTCGAATGGCATTGGTTTTCTGTGGCGGAAAATATCTTTTGTAGAATGCAAGAGCCAAAGAATTCCAATCGGTGATGCCAAGTGCAGCCATATCTAACTCACCCAACCAATCTTCTGCCCCGTCTCGTAGTGAAAAGGGAAACAACACCAACTTAATCTGATCTTGCGTTACCCCACCCGTTACAGGAATAGAGCAGCAATAGTTAGTGAATTTCTCCATATGCTTAGCAGGATCCTCAGTAGGGCTCCCTCCAAACATGTTTCTCTCCATCAAAGAGATATAAGATGGACGAATCTCAAAAGTGCTATTACCCATATTAGGGAGTTGAAATCCCTTAAGAATAGATGCAACGGTAGGCTCCGAATGGCTGGCTAGAGTAGGCATGGTTGTAGTGTGTGCAAAAATAGGCGTATCCTCTTATAAGGATGGTTTTTCTGCGACGAATTCGGCGTAAACTGTTTCAAGCGTATTCAAGTCTTCCGCTTCTTAAATTTCCTTCCAAAAGTTTCGTCTAGCTCGGAGAGTCTTCTCTGGTTCGGAATTGTAGGGCACGAGAACGGACCTAGAACACCTAGGCATAAACAAAAACTAAAGAAAAGGATGAGAACGATCTCAAGGAACTTAGGTTCCCAAAGACAAAAAAGACAAACTAAGTAGAAACAAACAGAACACTGTTGCCTCCCCGGCAACGACGCCAGAATCACTTTGCTCGATCGAGCAACCCAATATTTCGGCGGCTTTTCATATTTTCCTTAACTTTAACCTAATTAATTAGATTTTTTGTATTATAAAAAGAAAGCTCATCTTTCATAATTAGACATGCTTTTGAATGCTTTTTAATGCTTTAGATGCTTGAATATTAGAAAACCTAATTTAGCTTTCTTGCCTTTGGATTTTATTCATCAAAGACGATTGTCTTTAGTTCAACTTGTAATCACTATTCTTCAATCTTTCTTCGTTATTCAACTTAATTACCTTCTTGTTCTTAATTATTCTTTGTTAATCCTTTCATTATTGTTAATCATGTTTGCTTTAATTATTATTGTTGTTATTTATATTATTATGAGTAGCTAAATTCCTTTCTAGGGTTGAAAGGGGATCTAGAATTGTTAGAAGGGGTAGATTAATTGATTGAATTGCAATTGCATGGTTATCGTTTGATTATCGTTTAAATTCTAGTTGTTTGATTACTGGCCAGGATTAATTAACTAGTCTCGCGAATTAGGATTTACACCGACCGGGTTAAGACTAAGATAGGCTACGATAATTGAATAGAACTCGTTTAATGATAGCGACCGCATGTTAAATTGTAGATCTAAAGGGCATAATTGAATCGACCGATCTTGTGACCTTAGATAACTTTATTGCATGATAGTTGATTACCCCCTTATCCCTGAATAATAATCCTAGTGAACCTGAGACCCTAGACTTTTAATCTCATTGTTTTCAACCTTTTATTATTAGTTGTTATTGCTTATTATTAGTTGTTATTATTATTAGTTGTTTGCTATTGTTTGCTATTATTTATTGTTATTGATTGTTATTAGTTTAGAAACCAATCTCAAACCCGGAAATTGTTACTTTAGAGACGAAATTAGTTTAACAGATTAGATTACTACCGCTTCCCTGTGGATTCGATACCTTGCTTACCGCTGACGATTAGTTAGTAGTGAATTAGGTCTTACTTTGATTAAGGTGACGCGACTCTACCCTTATCAAATTTTGCAATATAGCAAAACCGTTCATTTCCTATAAAACGAGTCAAAACTAGCAAAACAACTAGAATAGCAATATTAGCTCGTTAATCACTTAACAAAGTGCATAATTCTTATGGAAATCGAGCTAAAACGGGGGATAAATTAGTACAAAATATCACTTATCAAACTCCCCCAAGCTAAACCCTTGCTTGTCCTCAAGCAAACATAACAATCATAACTAGGACAAGGGTAGCTAACAATGATCAGTCTATCATACAAATCTCAAAAAGTAAGCTCTTAATAAGTAGATGAATCATAAGCCCGTTACAACAAGGGCGAAGGAAAATGCGAATCATGGTTGAGCTTTACATAACGGCGCAGCATAGAAAATATTCTTTAGACCTTTTCAGCTCTTGCATGATCTTTTGACAATGGACTCTCACGGTACACTCTTCACTCAATTTTTTGTAAAATAGGAAATATTGGTTCAAATTTGAAGTGACACTCACCTATCTACAACTTATAAGAATGTGCCCGCAGTCTAGTATGGTAGACAATCCAAAATCATTAAGTAAAACTAATCATGATCAAAATATAATGTAGGAAGCATTAGAAAAGTAAAGAAGAGGCTTTGGGAAATTTGGGTAAGAAAGTGGACAAACGATTTTGGTCATTTGGAGCTTAAAGTCAAGCTAGTAATAACCAAATGTGTAGTGGATACTCAATCCAAATCATACCAATTCCCATCAACAAAAGTCAAAGCCAAAAGCAGCACATTGGCTTATTAAACATGAAAAATCAAGTTACGACTTCCCATAATGTTTCTTTCATTTCTTTTCATGGAAACGTTTTTCCTCTTTTCTTTTTTTTTTTCTCTTTTGAGCTTTCAATTTCATTTCATTTTGTCATTTTTCATAATTTTTCAAAGCTCTTTTTTTTTTCTTTTTCTCTTTCACATCAGAGCCCGGGAATCAGCAATCGCGAGACAAGTTCACACCAAACGGTGGCATTATCAGAACATCGCAAAAGCATAGAACACCCTTACACATATAGTTGGTTACTAGCTCAACAAGGGTAGGCAAAATTATAATGTAGCTAGGAAGAAGGGTGTTTTTGCGAAAGGTGAACAAGAGATTGAATGGCTTCAAAATGTAGATCATGATAGTAATACTTATAGAAAATGGAATAAAAACCATACTTATGCGTTTTGATGTAACACAAACTATAGGGAGAAACTACTCACCCCTAAACTGGGATCGGGTTCAGATGTACCGACCATTGGAGGCTCTACCTTACAATATGAGTAGCTTGCCAAAGTCAAGATCAAGCTTAATTAAGTCCAAATGCAATTTCCTACCTACTGTGTACAAGACATCCTCATGAATGCACAATTCCACATAATATAATGAAACATCATCTTATAAAAACTATAAAATGAGAAATGTAAGATGGAAATGATCTTTTCTTTTTGTGTTTTTTTTGTTTGATTTTTCGATTTTTTTGATTTTTTTTCAATAAAAACTAAAAAATGAACTAAGAAAATTAAAAGAAAAATAATAATCTAAATGCAAATCCTAAAATGCAAATCCTAAATGCAAAGCCTTCCCCAAGCTAAAACTTCACATTGTCCTCAATGTGCATGCAAGTATAACAGAAACAAACCGAGAAACGGCTGGTAGCACATGGAACAGAGAAACGATATGAAATTCTAATGGGAAAAGGGGCTAAAATAAAACGAAAAATGCAAAAGAAAGAAAGAAAAGAAAGAAAATTCATACAAAATGTCTAGCCTCCCCCAAGCTAGTATAAACAAGGGGAGCTCATCATCTCATCACAAAGGCCACCAGCTACGGCCTCTCCTCTCAGAAGGAGGTGGCCCGGATGCGGATCCAGAAGCATCTGTATAGTAGGTATCATCTGCAAAATAATAACTACCACGAGAAGTACTGATCCCGGTTGGGTCGCTGGCTCCTAAGGATTGGTACTCCTCTACTTGGTGATCTCCAAAATCACCTCTATACCCCCCAAAACTCTCGACGCCATAGTCGGTTCCACAGTAATCCGGTCCGGTCTACTGCACACCTGCATCATAAGTAGTACCATACCCCCCTTCGGGCCAAGCATAAAAAGACGGGTGGGGGCCCTCAGGTCTAATCACACCTTGCCTAGCAAAGTGATCATAGATGGGGTGCAAAGCAAGCTGCTGGTCGGACTAAATTCTATTAACGGACAAGGTTAGGGCTTCAAACATGGCGGTCACATCGCCCTCAACATGGGTCGAGTGAGAGGATGATCCTACCTCAGGGCGGCGGGATCTAAGCTGAACAGGGGGGTCAATGTGGGTAATATCCCCAACAGGAAGGTAGTAAGTGGGTCGGGGTAAGATAGCTTCACCCTCTTGAAGTTGAGGACGCTGCCGAAGAAATGGAATTTGCTCTACCTGGGCGGTCAACTTGACCGAATCACGGCCAGCTATCCTCCAAATCATATGGGGGTGAGAGACTCGAAACCAGTTGAGCTGAACAAAATAAGCATAATCCAACCCATTTCCCATCTCGGTGGGAGGTGTAGTCAATGCCTGGAGGTCGGTGGTGGCTTGGTTAAAACCACAAACTCGCATAGCAAGGTGAGTGATAAGACCTCCATAGACAATGGCAGTGTTCTTAGGATTAATAGCTTTGGTCAACTGAACAGCAAAATGATAAGGAATACTAATAGACCATGGTTCATCACCATTCACATTCAAAAATCCTCCTAACATTTCTAACTCCACTCGTCTCACCAAATGAGGCTCAGCACGACCCAAGAAGGTCCATCCCATGAATCTTTGCCAGATTCTAATGGCGGGATGATGGATATGTTGGTGTGGGACATGGTCCCAACGAGAGACAGGGTAAGTCGAAATAGCACTCCAAAGCAGGCTAATATCAAAGCCTTCTGGAGGTGAGGTAACAGTATCCTCAGTGGTGAGACCAAATAGTCTAGCAAAGTTCTCTAAGTTCATATTATAATCATCATTAAACAAACGAAACTTAACTTGAGGCATGGTGTTTCTATTTCTAGACCTATGTAACTCGAATGAGCTTAAGAATTCAAGGGTTAATTGAGGGTAGGTCTCATAACTAAAGTTCATGCTAGCATTCATACCTAGACCCCTAAATAACACTTTAACATGCTCATAAAGTTTCATATGCCTTAAAGAAGAAACATTGAGGAACTTGGTAGCCCTTATACCTTTGCTTTTGAGTATACACCAATTTTGCCATTGCTTGTGTGAGCTAAATTCTACATCCAGAAAGTTAGGATCATGCATAGCATTTCCTAGATTTTCGGGTTGATCGTTCGCTTCAAGCATTTCTATATCTTCTTCTTGTGCTCTACTACTCTCTCCTTGAGTGGAGGTTCTTGCCCTCTTTGATTTCCTTAATGTAGGTGCCATTTTCTACAAATAACTAGTATTAAAACACTTCATTCATAAACATAATTGGATAGCATAAGTGTTATAATACTAAACTTTGAGCACAAATTCAAGCATAGTGATCTTAGTGAAATATTGTCATGCTATCTTTTGAACACAAATGGATGAATTCATAGTACCTAAGGGTACTAATGCTAAATTAACATAGTAAGATCATAAGTTCATAGTATAAAGCATGAATTCAAGCATCATACTACCACTTAAGCAAAAGTTCTTAGCATATAGTAAAGATGAGTATCCTAATTAGCATATGGGCATCCAAATCATAGTAATCATCCTAAGTAATCACTAAAATTCACTCTATAGCATGTAAGAATCATTAGAAATCCAATTTAAACAAGTTTTGCAATCAAAATCAAGAACCCCCAAATTTGAGTTAGGGTTTGTTCATGTTGGATTTCTGAAATATAGAGAGATTGAAGTAACTAAAGTAGAATTAACTTACTTGATGATGCTTAAAAGTTTCCCTTGATGAACTATAGGAACAAATTTTGTAAGAAAAGACCAAGAATTGAAGGTTTTGAGAGAATTTTGAGCTTTGAAATTGAAGAACACGGGTATAAGGCAGCAAGTGGGTTTTATAGAAGAAATTAGAGCAAAATACGAGGCAGCCAATTTACCCGATCGGGTATATAGCAATCCGATCGGGGAAACTCGCTGGTCCGGTTTTTGTTTCTATTTTCTTTGCCACTTGCTCTTACCTTTTGGCTATGTCCTTGCACATACTTACTAACCTTAGTGATCTTGGCAACTTGGGCCAAGGATAGCTCCTTCTTGTCTCAATAAGTCCTCCGATTCTAAGTACGAAAAACTATATACTAGACATGCATAATAACAAGCAAACAAAAAAATTGTTCCTAACTATTACAACACAAAATCCAAAAATAGAGTCCAAATAAAATAGTCCAAATTAAAATCAGTCTAATAAGTAAAGGAAAAAATTGCATAAAGAAAAAGAAAAGAAAAAGACGGGTTGCCTCCCGACAAGCGCATTTTTAAGTCATGCTAGACTATGTTTTGCTATCCCTCCTTAAGCCTTATGAAGGGATTTGAGCTCCTTGTAGCTAAATTCGTCCTTGAATTTCCTCATTTACCTTTTGCCAACACCCATGGCAATCGCATTCTAATCATGCCTCCGCATCTTTGAAAGCCTCGAGGTCGCCATCTCCAACGCTCAACACATTCCCCTTTTTATCAAAGGTGGCACTCGATCCATCTATTTCAAACGTGATCTTTTCTCCTTTCACTTCTATACAAGCTCCAACCGTATTTAGGAAGGGTCTTCCTAATATAATATAGTCATTCCTTTCCTTCTTTGAAAATATGACATAAAAATCGACGGGAACGAGGAAGTATCCAATCCGTATTGGGACATCTTCCACAATTCCTGCGGGAGTATGCATAGATCCATCGGCCAGTTGAAGGCTAGTACTAGTGAATTTCATTTGTATTGGGCAATGGTCATGATAGAAATCCAAAGGCATGACGCTAATAGCGGCTCCTACATCACACAATGCACCTTTGACCTTATGAAAACACATTGTGAAAGAAATGTTGAAACAACCTGGGTCTTTAAGTTTGGAAGGAATGAGAATCTTCCCTTCTTCAAGGGTAGGTTCCTTGCGAGAGTCTTTGGTTGCTTCTTTTTGCCTAGATGTTCTGCCAATCCGTGCCTCTAATTTTGAAAAAGCTTCTTTTGTTGCCAAAGTTACTTCTCCAATTCTTTCCTCCAATTTCCTTGAGCTTTTATCAATTTCATGATCAAAGCTTCGAGACGAGATGTCTCCTCATGTGTAGGGACTTTAGTTGGTTTGGCTAGTGTTGGATTGTTGCAAAGTTCATGGGGTAACCTAAAGATAGGCTCCTTACTCTTTTCATTCCCAAGAGGATGATCACAAGGTTTATCACTAATCATGTCCATTGTGACAATCGATGGTGCTTCACTCCCTTGGGTGTCTTGGCTAGAACTCGATGGGGTCAACTCCTCTACTCTCTTTTGGAGAGATAAAATGGCTGATTTGAGTGAGTTTAAGCTTGAAAAGAAGTATGAGTACATATTATGTTGGGATTGGATTACTTCCCTTAACTTAACATCTACTTTGGCTATCACATGATCATTTTGAAAGGAAGAGTTAAGAATTGTATGAGGTGTATTTGTGGGTTGAGTTTGGCGAAATTGTGGGTGGAAAGGGTTTAAGGGTGTGAGTTTGTTCCCACATCGTTGAGGTGCATGCCCTATTCCCCCACAAAGTTCACATGGTGTTGTTAATGAGGTAAATGGGTTGAAAACTTTTGGGCGATATAAAGTGCTTTTTGGGGTGGTTTCGTTTGGTTGAACGGGACAGGCTAAGGAAATTGTAGTGTCAACATCTTTTGAAGTTTCCACTCGACTCTTCTTACGCTCTCCCCCATTGGTTTGTGAACCTTCCCCACTTTCATTTTGTGATTTAATTAATAGGTTTGACAAATTGGTTCTAAACCTACGGTGAAAAGCAATGACAATCTCTTCCCACTCCATAAGTCTTGTGGCTTCCTTTAAACGACGGGTGAACCACCATTTAGCTTCTCCCTTTAGTGATAAAGGAAAAAGGGTTTCTTTAATTTCGTTTTGGGTGATTCCCTCCCTCACAAAGGTTTGACACAATTCGCAAAAGGTTTGCAGATGATGTGACGGGTTTTCGTTTGCTTTTCCACTAAATTGGTTACCCTCAATGAGAGCAATCAAAGTCATATGGACCCTTAGGATCCCACTAGCGAGCTCAAAAACCCGGTACCTTGGATCTTCCCTTGTTAGTACCATTTTTGTCAACCTACAAGAAAAAAACACAAAAAAGAAAGTTAGTAACGCTTTAGGTACGATTGCACCTAGAAATGGTAGAATTGATAAAAAAAAACCAACAACACATAGATAAACAAAACCGTGCTCCCCGGCAACGGCGCCAAAATTTGATCGGTTATGTCGCGGTCCCGATACAAAAATAATTACCCGCACTTAGGCTAACAACATAAGGAATGTAATTAGGGAAGTAGGGTGTCGATCCTGAGGGAGTACATGTTAACTATGAATTGCTATGGATTGATTTTCATTTAAGTTGGAGTCATTTGAGGTGGTTATATAAGCTATTAACATAAAATAAAATGACAAGTATGTAAATGACGATATGTAAATGACAAATATGTAAATTGCAGAATGTAAAACTCAAAACAGAAGACTTACCCGATCGGATTGTCACGTACCCGATCGGGGAAGTATTCTGATCCAAGTGACAGTATTTAAAATCTAACTAAAGCGATATTTAAATGACAATATTGAAAGACTATCTAACTAGACAAATAAACTAGATAATAATAATAAAGTAGATTATCTAAGACGGAAATAGAAAGACGATAAAGTAAACTAACTAGATAACAATAAAATAATTATCTAAAACGGTAAAATAAACTAACTAATCAACTTGAAATAGTGAAAGAGAAATACATGTAAAACTAATTAAAAGTTTCATTGATACCAACATTAGAATTACTATGATTGTCTAGGCCTTGTAGCGGTATATTCCTTTCGGATTCGTACCGACCTTTTAGTGGGTCCTAACGTCCTCTCAGCATGGTTAGGTCACTAAACCCCTATTGGCAGTCCTAATTCCCATCCCAACTCTCGTTATAAAGATAGAAATTGACTAATACAAACAATTGTTCATGGCCACTTAACATAGTTATAGAATTTGATACAACCAAAGGAAGAAACAACTAGATGATTCAAGTGGTATCTATTCTTCTTTTAATTCATTTAACTCGTAAATCATTTCAATATTACAACTCTATTTATTTTATTTACACAATGTTAATCTTTACAATATTAAATCTAATTTATATGATCATGTGATTAAGTAGATTAATAAGAAAAAGATGTATGAAAATAAACTATGAAATATAAATACTAAAGTGATTATGGTGATTATATTAATAATGATTCTAGTGACAATTTTTAGGATTATATGATTAGGTAAAATATAATGTGACATGCTAAACAATATTTTGGTTTTAACTAGGTTAATTTTAGATTGATTTCCTAATAACAACAATATGAAAACTGTGACAACCCTCGCGAATGCGGAAATAAAACATACAAGCATGTGAATTATAAAGCGGAAAATACGGTATTTTAAAAACCTTTACATGCAAGATAAAAATACGAGGAATGTCAGTAATTATAAACCAAATATAAAATACTACAAGAGACGTAGTCTCTCAAAATGTTAACCAAAAACAAAGTTATTAGCAACTAGCTAATCAACGTCTAGAGGTGTTTCATCCAGGGACAACGCCCGCTAGCTCACACTCGAACCCAAAATAGCATAATAAAAAAGCCATCCATGCAAGCAACCTGTTCATTCATGAAAAACATGAACGCCACAATCAGTGGGGAGTAACTCCGGGTTCTCCCAGCCATATCACATTAAACGTACATAGAAGGAAATACAAAAGTAAAATCATGCATATATAGATATACATGTGAGACGATATACGATAAATATATAATGATAAGAGCATATGAAGTACAACTTCGAATCCATCATGTTATACAAAGACTCGGGGAAGACACTCTTAGGCAACCGAATACGCTCACTAGGGCTTGCATCTCACCGTTAGCGGTATAAGTTT
>JAIUZE010030982.1:0-10871 GCA_022085475.1 Heliosperma pusillum | reverse complement strand
AGCTTTCGTATAGTAGAACTGTCAGGGAATTTGTTCTGTTAAAAGCAATACATGAGTATATAAAAAATCGTAGTTACTCTTTCATAGACGCAATTTACTCTTTCATGGACTTTTTGCCATTAGTTTTCTGTTATTTACCCTTCCCCCAAAAAACAACAAAAGCAAACTCTAATGTTCTTCCTCACAAAATTAATCAAATTGTCAAATTAATCAATTATGGACGCTAATTATCAAATTAATGAAGTAATAATTAACTTTATATATCAAATTAGGGAGATTAGGACTAATTTGACTAATGAAATTAGGGTTTGAAAGAATTATATCAATGAATACTATTAACAATGAAGACGGGGCGGCTTTTGTGGTGGATGTCGGTTAGCTCTAGTAGGGTTGATAGCTTCCGGTGGCAAGGAAGGCGTGGACGGAATTGAGAAGTGACCAATTATATAAGTTGACTTGGCTCTCGCTTGTGCGAATTATCGGCTTTCGCCAGCCACCGTCGTCGTCTACCACCGCCTTTTGGCGGATTTGGGAGAGGAGATAGGTGGTTGGTTTGCGCGGGCTTGGGTGGGGACGCTCCACTGGGTGGGTCACTGATGAGTCCATTTTATATATAGTTTAACTCCTTATTTTAGCTTGGTTTATTTGATTATTGCACTTCTATTAATGTGTTTATGAGCTAATTTCGTGTTCTAGGCGTTTTTATTGCATTATGTAGGTAATGAAGCATTCGGTAGCTTTGTCCTGTCAAATTAGCATTCATCCAAGTTCACACGGCTAATAAGAGTAAGTCTTGATCATGCAAAGGTGTTCCGGGAAGCATAGGGGCGTTTCGGGAAGAAATTGGAAATCCCGAGCATGAAGAAACCAACTTTGGTTGGTTTCAAAATAAAGAAATGAAGTCTAAGTAAAAGGCCAAGATAAGAGCTTGCATTGGATGCCAAATGACCCATATGATACCTTAGACTGACTCATGAATATGCAAGCATTGGATTCCGCATCACCGTAAAGCAAGAAGTTAAGACGGAATTAAGACAAAAACCCGGATACCCACGGCCCTGATCGGGGTTACCTTTCCCCGATTGGGGTTTGACTCTCCTAGGTGTTTACGTTATGCTCCTATTTTATTATAAATATGAGCCTCAATCCGTCATTAGAGGATCATCTTGGACATCATTCCACACTCTAAAAACACTCTTACATAATATCACTAGTCATTAGATTAGGTTTAGAATAGTTTAGTTTCCATTAGTTGTTACAAATAATTCCTTTAAGTATTTCAATTTATATTACAAGTTCATTTGCAAGTTATTTGGTTCCATTGTGTTCTTCAATTCCAAGTTTTTTTTCTTTTGTTGAGGTAATTCTATTTCTTGTATTGTTTTGTTATTTTCATTATTAGTTAGTTATCATGTTTACTTTATCATTTGTTAAAGCCATGCATAAATAATATTTGCAATTGGTGAAATGAGATGTTATCATATCAAACAGTTGTTTCTATCACATGCTTGCATTGTATTGTTAGTCTTTGATTATTTATCACAATCCTTGATTAAATTCGTTAATTATTTCTATAAGTCGAGAGGAACGTAATTGATTTAGACTAAGCATGTGTTAGTAGATCGACCTAGCCAAAGCGAGAGTTCGTTAGGTACCGATCTATGTTTGACACTAATATCGGGAGGGGAGTGTCTTTAGCCTAAACAATTATCGTTATTATCAATTTCCTAATTTGACTTGAGCATTTACATAATTTGAATGTGTGACCCGACCTCCGTAGACTCTTCCTTTATTATTATTGTTGTTTCATAAACTCAACCAAACCAATCGATAACCGACTTTGATAGAATTCATCTCATAACAACTTCTATAACAACTCCCGTCTCCTTGTGTTCGACCCCTATTACTACATTCATTTGTGTGTAGGGTATTTATCTTGATTAGGTATGCGATATAGCCTATCAGTCACCGTGCAGAGGAGGGCACAATAGGGGACGGTGGTGTATAGTGGTTGGACGTGGTGGTTGGTAGTTAATGATTGGTGGTTGTTTGAGTGCATAAATTTAAGTGGATGTATTGATAGTGAAATAAAATGGAAAATGGGTATGTAGAAATGATAAAGGGTATAATGGTCATTCATGTCCATGATTGAGTAAATCGTGTCCATGAATGAGCATAACCCTAAAAAATTTACGCGCGTCCCATAATCTGTCAACTTAAATGTTTATTTAACATTCAGGCTTATATAAAAAGTTGATATTATTTTATATTAATTTTGTTTAGCAAGCCATTATAGGTAGCTTATTTGACCAAAGTAGCTTATTTAACCAAAATTTCAGGTACCTTATTTTTGCTTAAGGTGTTTGGCAAGTAGTTTATTTAAACAAATAAGTTACCTGAAATGAAATGGTACATATAGTAACATTTGAGATTTCAGTACCTGAAATAGTTTTATATTCTTATTTTACCCCTTTAATCAATAATATTTATTTATTATCATATCCGTTTACGTCATTTCACAAAAAATCAGCTACCTTTTCAGTTAATTTGTCAAACGATTTTTTATATAATCAGTTACTTTATCAGCTCCTAATTTTCAGTTACCTTATTAGTTACCTTTTCATGTTTTAGTTAGTTTTTCAGTTTTCAGCTAGCTTTTCAGTTTTCAGCTAGCTTTTCAGTTTTCAGTTAGTTTTACCAAATATAGTCTTAGAGTGCCAATTTAAGTTAAGTTGTAATTTAAAAATACAAAAAGTATACTCTGTCTCACATAACAAATCTTCAATTTTTTTTTTCAGGCAATAATAATTTAATGAGATAAGTGAGGGTACTTGTATACTAACCATTAATCACAAACTCTATGGAAAAGTACATTAACGAGGAGCTTGAGTGGCCCCAAGTTAACAAAATTTGGGCAAACAAATGAAAATTGAGATAGCGACACCGGTGCTCTCATTTGTATAATAAACTAATATTAGGTGGACGAGATTCAGACGCGAAACACATGGTACATACAACATACTGCATACTGCATACTGCAGACTACTACAACAAGAACTTTTCCGTAGGCTATTCCGCATAATCAACTAATGTTCATCCACGGAGGTTTACTTGTACACCCATAAGGCCGTACCGAAATTTGTTGACGGTTGGATTATTAGATATTCAAGATTCTTCTAATCTCAATCTTATGGCAGGAGGAGTACCAGAAGCTCTTGGATGGGCAAGGAGAATTTGGTTAGCTGCGTCTACTACTTGTCTTGAACATGATTTATCGTAGTGTAGCAGAACCGATTCCATTTGGTCAGCGTAGGACATGACATATCTTACAAACTCCATCTCCAGACGATCAGCTCGAAACATGTACATCTCCAAAGCCCTTAAATTATGTGCTACTCTGCCTTCAATCTTGTCATCATTCCAAAACAAGCACTCTTCATCATACCCCCTTATGTTCTCTTCTCGAGGAGGTCCGCCCAAATCCTACATATTACACAAAATATTAATTTGGTACAACGATTCTGCAATAAGTTTTAGCTAGGTTGTATTCGCGACATACCTGAAGTTCACCGTTGAGGATATGTAGCTCTTTCAGATGAAGGCAAACTTGAAAGATACGGCACAACAACTCGGTATCTTTTCGGAAGCTTAGACCCATAAATACTGATATGTATTGCAGATTTTCCAGTCCTTGGTGTCTAAAGCTGTATCTCTTGGGAGTCTACATTAGCACAAAAAGTTGAAAAGTAAATCAGAATTAACAAAGACTTGACATTTAAAATTACAAA
Organism: Heliosperma pusillum; assembly: GCA_022085475.1. Lineage (NCBI taxonomy): Eukaryota > Viridiplantae > Streptophyta > Magnoliopsida > Caryophyllales > Caryophyllaceae > Heliosperma > Heliosperma pusillum. The sequence continues at coordinate 7,083 of JAIUZE010030982.1, read as the reverse complement.
CCAAAAAAAGAAAAGAAAACGTTGGTGATCAAAGCTTTACCTCAAATTTGAGAGGATAACCCAAAAACCTTGATCCACATCTGTCCATAAGTCGGAAAGTAGCAAGTACGGGAGTGTTTATATAACTGCCCCTCACAGTGAATAGAAATTCGAGTACAAGAGTGCGAAGCCTAACTGCATCGATATACAGGTTAAAAATACGGTTACCTTGGCGCAGCTCTAAATACTCGAGCTTATCGGAACACAATGTCAAGTCCTTCCATATGGATGTTGATGACTCGATACAATTTATAAGACTCAAACTTGTTAATCGAGGACAATTCGAAATGATCTTCGCGATAGTCATACTAGAAAACAGCTTCACTTCTTGTAATTTAAGAGTTGTAAGATTTACACATCCTTCAAATGCTGATCCATCCCTTAAAGCATAATGGTTGAGTTTTATAACTTGAAAGGTTTCACTCCCAAATAATTTTGATGGAGGAGACAACAGCTTGTGTAAAACACGTGCACCATATCTCACGTGCTTATTATCCTGTCCAAAGTTTAAACACAATTTTTTGAAATTAGGCATCTTATGCTATGTATTACTACTTTTAATGTCGCAAAAGTACACATTTTTAAGTAACATAATACGAGACAAAAAACATAATGATTAAGGAATGACAAAGGACAAAACTACTGACCGAGTAAGTTGTAAGAGTGAGATCGTGGACATGGTGTGACTCTTTGAGACGTGAAATCCACTGGAGTACCCGTCCTTGATTGAAATCACTAACGCTGTGGCATATCTGGCAACATTGTAAACTTGCTTGGTAGGAATCCAAGAGATTGGATATAATTGTATCATTATTTGGCTGATTTTGGATACATATGTTATCAAAATATTCAATTATAAGGTTGGGATTAAATTTCCACCGGTTTCTCCAACTTTTTGCTAAAATACTCGTTCTAACAGCTTCTTTCAAAGATAAAAACGTCAATATATAACATAAAATGTCATCATTAATAATATTAATATTTGGAACATCTTTTTCAGATGGAGCTCGTCGTTTGATATCATGTCGATCCATTTTGCTACCAACCTAGACAAAAGAATATAGAGCTTTAATTTAAAGCCTTACAAAAGAATTATTGCATAAAATACTAAATCTTCAACAAAATTGACTGATTGGCTAATGTTAAGCTTACGTATTGAAAGCTTAGGTGGTGGATAGCTAGCTATATGACTATATGAGTACTTCGTATGGAGTATTTATAGGTCAATTCAACGCCGATGGTAGATTCCTAGAACTTGGTACTTTTTAGGAAAGACACAATCTAGACATGTACTTGCCTAAATTACCGGATATTGTTATCCTAATTTATTACTCCTATTGTTAGTACGGACTAATATGGAACACAAATTCTTATTTAAGACGGAGGTATCCGTCTTAAACTTAAACGGATATCATATTCTCTCACAAAATACCCATTAAGGGTGAGTGCAGAGCAAATGGAGGGTGCCCACCTTGTCCCCTCTACCCATTTCCTCTCACAAAATACCCGTTGCAAGATCCGACCCGTCTTAAGCAAGACCTACTGAATATGGAAATATTATATTAAGAGACTTAATCTTTCACATATGACTTTTACAATATTATCCTTGTCATTTTTTCACCATTAACCCAATTGATTTTTTTTTCTCCCTTAGCCAACAAGCCATTAATACCAACCCACCGCATACATTCCATTCACCAACTCCGGCCAATATCGTCGCCGACAAACCTCATACTGGTCGACTTTGCCTGCCGTCCGACCTCGGGCTCCCCCCTGCCCCGCTCCTCCTTTCCCCTCCCCCACATCACGCCCCTCCCCCACACTACAACAGTTCAATAAAAAAATTGATAGACATTATTTGGCCGTACATAGTGCGTACAACATACACAATCATCAAAAGTACAACAGTAGTGGTATTGCACACAACAATCAAGATTCAAAAGTGTATTACAGCATTGCTAATTAGATAATGGCTAAACAATTGATTAACCCTAAGACCAAAATATAATTATAATTGCTATAAAATAAAATTACTTCACTAATTAGAAAAATTATACTCCATTATTCAAGTTCTTAGAATAACTAGACTCGATATAAGGGGAAAATGTATGTAAAAGACTTATATTGCCTAGGTTTAGAAGGGTATGATATGTAAAATTAATGAAAAATTGTACTCCCTCATTTTCACTCATTTCTTGCCCTTTTTCTTTTGCGCAAAAATTAAGAAAATGAATTTGGAACATATAAAACACACTACCCACATCCAAAAAGGGAAAGAGGGAAGAAAATACGACTTACCCAATTAGGAAATAGGGAAGAAATGAGTTAATAGAAGGAAGTATGTGAAAAAGTAAAATCCGTATGTGAAAAAGTAATTCCGTCAAAGGATATCGTATTTTGGTAAATGTTGTCATGATAATTGTACTTATTTTATTATATATAATTACCCATTTTAATTATTTTCCTACCATTTTTCCATAAATATGCAATTGATTTTCCAACAAATTAATTGAGAGAGGAAATGGAGCTATATTAGTTTAGGTAAATAAATGAATAAAATCTCAATTTTTAACATATATGCAAAGGGAATACAAACTCTTATAAACCAAATGCTATTGACAAAATCGCTACTTCTGAAAAATATAAAATCCACATTATCAAATGTAATTCACAACCTTTAAACGAAACTAGACATAAGGATCTCAACAATCCCGATAAACACAGGTCAGTTAGAAACACTATTACTAAGGAAAATTGGTGTGAAAAACCTATAAATGATTTCATAAAGCTAAAAATTGATGGATCCAAAATTGATAGGAATAAGCTGCTCTAAGATATTGTATATGAGATCAAAACGGTAAAGTCGTTTTGTTAGAAGCAAATAGTTTTTTTTTTTGCAACGGTAAAATAAACTTTATACATACATAATATGGTTCAATAGACCATATTTATTTATTACATAATTGAGCTAAACACTAATACAACAGAATAACAAACTCATTAAGATGAAATAACAAACTTATTAGGAGCAAATAGCTGTGGATATAATAGCATTCTCGATGCTTTAGCGTTAAAAGAAGACACTTTAGTAGCGAAAGTGTTAGGAATCTCAAAGATAATTGTTGAAAGTGATAATTTATGTGTCATTAACTTCATTCGTAGTATTTGACAAATTCCTTGGGAAAATATCACGAGGGATGTGAAAATATCATCAAGGATGTGAAATTAAACATTGTTTTCGCGAGCCCAACAAAGTTGCTGACTTTATGGCATCTATTGGACATTTTTCTCCAACTCTGTTGAGTTAGTTTGAAAGTCGATGACTTCAACTCACCTCGTTTATTCGAAATGATGCAATAAGTTGATCCTATCTTAGAGGATCAATCTACTTTTCTTACCTTATAAAACATACTCACAAGAGTCATAGCCATTGACATAGCTTGTGCAATTATCAGTCGATTTTCACGTGCTCGTTGACAAAGATGTCTCCGTATATAAAATTAAAACAAAGTAAATATATAAATCTAAGAACTGATAAAATAAATTAAATTAAACAAAGTACATATGGCTCGTGTTTTAACTTTGATACATGCCATTACCTTACTTGTACGAAATTGCTCATTTATGGACGCAAATTACTCATTCATGGACTTTTTGTCATTTACTTTCCATACCCTACCCTTCCCCCCAAAAAAAAAAACACTCTCTAATTCCTTCCTCTCAAACTAATCAAATATCTCAAGATTAATCAATTATGGACCCTAGTACTCATGTCGATCAATCAATTATGAACCCTAATTGACATGTCGATCAAGTAATAATTCAAAAAAAAAAAATTACTTTATCAATAATGTTATATCAATTTAGAGAGATTATATTAATTAGAGTAATGAAATTAGGGTTTATCGAAATTAGCGTTTTGAAGGGAAGACGCCACTTGGTGGTTGTGTTCTCGGTGTAGGGAGGCGTCATTGGCCATGGTGGGACTCTCGGCTATGGTGGCGCCAGTGATATTGATCACAAGTTATTTAAGTGCATTTTGGTTTTCAAGTCAAAATCGGTTTGAGCTCGTAATGGATATAATGTGAGTCGGAGAGTACGGAGGGTACGCTCATATATAATCGTAATTATCGAGTTCATGCTTAAAATGGATAAGGTAATGATAATGAGTTTATCATGTTTAAAGACACATTTCTAAGTGAATTAACGAGGTTATACTCGGGGACATATTACATCATACTTAAAGGATATGTGTACAAGGGAGTGTGCATTGGAGTAGGGACTTTCGTCCCCGATCGAGTTTGGGGAGCCCATATCGGGGTTGGAGTGTTCTACGATGTCGTTTGCATGCTTCAAAGTGGAATGTTACGTCCCCGATCGGGGTTGCTAACCCCTATCGGGGTAGACTGTTTTTATACCCGCGTAATAAGTCTCACTTGGCGGTTTATATGAAAACATACGTTTATTTTGTGCTTACATGCATTCTTATCCATATTTTGAGGTATATCTACCATTTTATATCCTTGCCATTTACTGTAATAATTTATCACCTTCAGCCCGCCTCCACCAGGCACCGCCATAACGAGACACCGCCACCACCCCACACTCACACCCTGTCACCGCCAAATCCCACCGCCGCAGTTTTTAACTGCCAGCCTCCACCGTCGACGACTGCGAGTCGGGCATGAGTCATTCACAACAGCGTCATCCTTGACTCAAATACAATAACGCTATAATCGTCACTCACCTTAAATCGCGCACCAACACCACTGCACCACCTCCTCCTCAATCAACAATAAACCTACGACTACCACAACTCCTAAGTCGTCGTCGGCAATCGGAATTAGTTTATGTGATTTATCTTTTGACGTATCTCAACCCAATTTTGATCTACCTGGAAACTAGTTTTGTGTATCTACGTCATATACATTAAAATAGTCGCTAGGTACATCAAAGATTAGTCTAGATACATAAAAAATTAGTCTAAATACATCAAAAATTATTGTAGATTAGTTGTCGCCGACCACATTTACCAGACGCCACCGGCGAATAACCGACAATCAGCGGCTCAACTTTGGGGACAACACTTTCAAATTAAAAAGGTGAATATACATTAAAATAGAATCAAGACACCAAGGGCTCGACTTTCCACGTCAATCGGAGCCAACAAAGGCCGTCGTCGTCACAATGATCGGCGAAGAAGGAGGCGGCAGCAGCTGTTCAAGGGTTGGGTGATGGATAGACACCAATGACTTGTTAAATATTAATTAAATTTGACCACCGCGGCTGAATGCGCGCTGGCGAGGTGGCCCTGTGCTCCGGCGAGATGGCCGATTACGAGTTTGACTGATTGAAATGGGGGTTGTTAGTTTGATGTGGAATAATAGGTTAGATAAAAATGGGGGTTGTTAGTTTGATGAAGATGATGGCAAGGGAAATTGTAAATTGTGTAAGGTTGGGTTTTATTTTTTTCCACAGTGATACGTAAGTTGTACATTAAGTTTATATAGGGAGTTCGTTTTCACTTTTTGCACCGAGTGATTGTTTGCCCTAGATCCTAAATATATATATATATATATATATATATATATATATAAAGATATATATATATATATATATATATATATATATAGATTTAGGATCCGGTGGAAACGATCACTCGGTGGAAAAAGTGGAAACGACCTATCTATACATTCATACATTCATACCACACGTCCACGGCTTATACAAACCCAAATCAATACTCCCTGTCATTCCACTCCACTCCCCCAACATTAGCCAACCACCACCATCATCGACACCACCGGAGACACAACCACCACACTAAACCACCTCCACCTCAACGACCATCAACACCACATACATAACCACTGGGACGATTCCAGTGAGTTCCCTTAACCACAGTAACGCCAATGAGGTAGTAGATCTGAGTCGATTGGTCGCACCAACAATCTGCCAGCTGTTCTCCTTTCATCATTAGTAACTTCGTCATCAACATACTCATTCTCCATTTCCATTATCTAAGGGAAGCTTGAAGGTTAATAACAATGGCGGAAAATGGGAATAAAATAAAACCACCACTATTTCAATGTATCTACTCTAATGTTTCATGTATCTAGCCACTATTTCGATGTATCTACTCTAATTTTTCATGTATCTAGCCACTATTTTAATGTACCTTAACATAGATACAAAAAATTAATTAATAGGTACATTAAAATTGGCTTGAGATACATCTATATATAACATAGGATTCAATGATTTCGCTTAGCCACGCCTGCCACCTTGGCCTCGTTGCTACTCTTTCTTCCGTCTCCGCCGTCCTCAGGTGCAACTGAGGACCACCACAGTACAACTCTTTCCCGGCGTCTGATTTTCATCGTCCGTGGTCGTCGCTGTCTGATTAATAGAACTGGATTAATATCATTGCTTTTGAAGACGGGCTGTATGATTAATGGCGACAGAAAAGTGGTTGGTGGCAAGAAAGACGCACAAAATAAAGTTAGTGTTGCTGTAATGGTGGCCGGAAGGCGTCTGTATGATTGTGACGGCCTCGGGATGTTCATTAGTGCTTTGTCAGTATTGATCGGGAAGGCAGGGAGTGGTGGTTGGGGTGTCTAGTTGAGGTGGTAATTTTCGGCGTTTGGTGGTGGCGGTGGCTGGTTGGGAAATTTGTGTGGTGGTAGTTAGAGAGTCTGGTGATGGTGATGGTAATAATGGTGAACCATGGTGAAGGAAAAGCATTTTATTAAATGTCAGGGATGAGGGAGTGGAAAAGATAGTTTGGGTTTTAATTTTGGGTTCATTGTATGCGTGACGATTTCTATAGCTAGTTCGTTTCCACTTTTTGCACCGAATGATCGTTTGCACCGGATCTTGACTCTATATATATATATATATATATATATATATATATATATATATATATATATATATATATAGAATAGGGATCAAATGAGTCCACCCCAAAACCTTGAGTCCATGAGTCCTCTTAGAGGCCCTTAGATCTTGGAGATGGATGGCTGAGATTAAAACACAAAAAAT
>JAIUZE010030981.1:0-20127 GCA_022085475.1 Heliosperma pusillum | reverse complement strand
CAAGCAAGTAACGAAGGAGATATGATCATTTTACGAAAAGGGGTCAGTGCAGTGAAACTGCACAAGTCACGACCGTGACTTGTATTTCACGCCCGTGACATGTGTTACCATTTCACCCGTGAGCCTTCAACATAAATTCAAACCTATCATTTCCAATTCTCATAATCCATTTCTAATAACTATCAACAATCAATATTCATCATCAACAATCATCAAATAACAACAATCATCATCCATAACATGATTCCTAAACTTACTAATCGTATTCTAATACGATTTCTAGCATATAAGCATGTAAAACACGTAAATGATATCGAGTAACCCTTCACCGTTACCTTTTCGCGTCTTTAATTGATTTCTAAACCTTCCTAGTCTCCACCTACATACAATTAGATAATAAAAGATGAATATAATTCACCTAGAGAAAGACGGATAATTTAAAAAGCGAGAAAGACGGTAATTTTATTACCAAAACAAATAGAGGAAGCTAAGAGGGGAAGAATAAGACGAACTTACGTGAATTTGAGCAAGAAACGAGTGAGATAAGATGATTCTAAGAATGGAAAGATTATGGAGGCAAGGGTTTTGGTTTGCTTAAGGAAGAAGAAAAGTTGAATTGTGTTTGTGTATGAACTAGGTTAAGGGAGGTAGTTTGAGTTATGTATGGAAAAAGTCAACAAAAGTCAAACTCGCCTTAAGACGGGATTCTCATGGAATCTCGCGGGAATACCAAATACGAACTCGAAAATTCTAAATTTGACTCGGAAAATAAAATTTACGATTAAAACTATATTTCACTGAAAAGTAACCGTAAAATATTTTCACTATAAAAATAGGGTACATTTCCGGGTGTTACAATGGATGGATTTCCCACATGGAAAAGGTGGCATCATTTTGTCAAAAGTATGAAATTGGTATCCCTATCATGAGTGATGTGTATGTGGTTTTGGGGAGACACAGATGTTGAAAATAAAGAAGTGGATAATCTTTCTCATTTTCGAAGAGAAGTGTTTTTGAGCTTGATTGATCAAATTTTGCAAGAAATTGAAGATCGATTTGACGATAGAAGCAAAGATTTAGTTATTTGTATGTCTTGCTTCAGTCCTCGAGATTGATTTTCTTCATTTGATATTACAAAATTGGTTCGACTTGCTCGGTATTATCCTTGTGAATTTTCGAGTGTTTATTTGATGCACTTTGAATATCAGCTTCACAATTTCGTTGAAGATGTTAAAAATGATGATAGATTTTGGAATTTAGAGAGCCTAAAGGATCTTTCTATGACACTTGTTGAGACAAAAAAAACATTTGGTGCACTTTAAAGTCTATTTGCTCCTCAAACTTGTATTAGTTTTTCCTGTGGCGATAGCAAGTGTGGAAAGGGCTTTTTCGGCAATGACATATATAAAGAATAAAGTTTGCAATAGCATGGGAGATGATTTCTTAAATGATAATTTAGTTACTTTTATAGAGAGAGATTTATTTTGTACGGTTAGTAACGAAGAACGCATAAACCATTTTCAAAATATGAGATCCCGTCAATTACGATTAGATTAATATTTAATATTTTCGCATTGAATTTGTAGTTTGTAATTTATGACTTCTATTTATTATCTAGTTATATAATTTTTTTTTTTTTTATAATTATGACGTATATTTCTTTCCGCTACCCCATATTTAAAATCCTGGGTTCGCCCGTGATTATGATTGGTTATGGTTAGAATTAGATTAAAATATTGGGATATATATACCGTACGTACGGAGGGACATGTTTTGGGATGAATTTATAATGTGTTAGATTAATTGTTGACCAATTAGGGATCCTTGAAAGGCTAAATTGCAAAAGTTGGATTGTTGCGGAGTTGATTATAATTGTCATGTTTCATAACTATGAATACTCATAAATGATTTTCGGATTGTGTGTGGTCTTGTGTAGGTGTGATGGTGTGACATACCTTATTTTTCTTAAGTGTCGACTTATACATGTTACGAGTATTGTGTATTAAAGTTGAATGCTTATTAATGTTTGCCTCATACGGTATATAGTGAATATAATTAGGATAATGTATTACAAAAGAGTTACTGCTACTTATGAATTGGATGTGAGAGTAAGCTGAAAAACTGTGGCCTTGAGTTGGATAATAAGATATATACTCGGGGTGCCTAGGGGCAAAGTGAGAATATTTTATTTTAGTTGTTAAAAGTCTCTAGTATATGTAATGAGGATGTAATAATTGGTAAGGATCAAAATCAAATAACATTATATTAATAATAATAAAGAAATAGTCAAACAAAAAAAATACCTAAAACTATAATACCCCTAGTAAACTAATTGCAAGGATCTCAAATAAAAATCTGATATAACATATATCAATATATCAAGTCCTCTGAAAAACCCTAATGGTGATTAAGAGGCGATTAAGAGGCGATCAACAAAAGACTAAGAAAATTTGAACTCTCTTTATCATCAACTATGGCTCGAAATTCTGCAAAGAAGATTCAATCAAAGAACAACAGCCCTAATAAATCTAAATCCCCACAAAAAACTATGAATAACAATGGTCAGGAGAAACAAAAAGGTCCAGGATCAGAAGATGTCCTACGTACTAAAGCCATGCATGAAATAGCAAAAATACCAGGCTTATCGTTTGATGATGAAGAAGATCCTAGTGCTAACACCCAATGGATTACGACGAGAGGGAAAAAGAATACATGAGTGCCTATTGAGAAACCAAAAGGAAGACTGGACAATACAAATATTGATCTCACAAATCTAATACAGTTCACAGAGGAAGACACTCAGGATGAAGTCAATTACTGGAAGCAAGCGGTCTACTGTTTTGTTCTAGGGGCTAACCCTCCTTGGGAGGTACTCAATGGTTATATAAACAGAGTATGGGGCAAGTATGGAATAGACAAAGTCTCATTCCTACCCAATGGTGTTTTCCTGGTAAGGTTTAAAGAGATGAAGGGTAAGGATGATGTCTTACAGGCAGGATACCACATGTTTGATAATAAACCTCTTATAGTAAAACAATGGCAGGAGAATGTAGACTTATTGAAGGAAGAGGTGAAGGTGGTCCCAGTGTGGATACGACTACATGGACTGGCTCTAAAATATTGGGGCAAGTGTCTCCCTACTATCGCAGGGTTAATATGGACGTATGTAAAATCTGATGTGGCTACAATGGAGAAAACTAGGCTTGGCTTTGCCAGAGTTATGATTGAAATGAAAGTTGGCCAACATATGCCAAATGATATCAAATTCCTGGATGCTGAGGGACAGATTATTACAATTAACATTGAATATGAATGGAAACCCATTTTGTGTGAGAAATGCAAAAGCCTGGGACATGAAGGAAAGAATTGTAGAAGAGCAGAACAACAGAAAAGAGGACCTGTTAAACAAGTGTGGAAGCCAGTGATTGTTGTTCCTTCTACTGTATCTGCTACAGAATTCCCTGCACTACAAGCTACTCCAAGGACAGTCCCAATTGAGAAGAATGTGACTGCAATGGAAACCCTAGGAAAATATGTGCAAGGAACAAAAGGAACTGACCCTGTGCTTCAGATTCAGGGGCAGAGTGCACCAGAGCAGGTTTAAAAGGAAGGTGATCCACCCCCAATACTGATTCATGAATAACATTGGTTTTTGGAATGTTAGAGGTCTGAATAGTGTAAATAAACAAAAGATAGTTAGAAGTTTTATTCAGAATAATGAGGCTTGCTTATTTGGCCTGTTAGAAACAAAAATAAATGGTAAGAATGTGAACCATATTTCTAATGCAATGATGGAAGGATGGTGTGTGACTACAAATTGTCATCTGCATAAGGGTGGCAGAGTTTCGATTTTATGGCAGCCTAGTATCTTTGATGTGTGGATTTTGGTATGATCCTCAATTTATACATGTCAAGATTACTGTGAAAGCTACTCAGAAGTCATTCTACTTGAGCATGATTTATGCTTTTAATGATGGGAAAGAGAGGAAAGATCTGTGGACAAAACTTGTAAGGATTGCTTCCTCTTTTCCTGGTCCTTGGGCAATGGCTGGTGACTTTAACACTGTGACATCTCCTGATGAAAGACTGGGTGGGGAAACTAAACAGGAAGATATGGAAGATTTTATTGATTGCATCCACTCCTGTGGAATGAATGATATTAAGGCCACTGGTGCTTACTATACTTGGACTAATAAACAAGAAGCTATGCATAGAAAGTTTAGTAGATTGGATAGGTTTTTGGTCAATCAGGATTGGATTAATACTTTCCCTGAAATGGTGGCTCACTTTCATCCTGAAGGGCTCCTTGACCACAACCCTTGTCTTGTAAGGAATGCTAATTTAGATGAAAGGAGACAAACTAGTTTCAAGTACTTTAATATGTGGAGTACTACTCCGAAATTTTTGGCCAAAGTTTATCAAGCTTGGGGGGACCAGATAGAAGGTAGTATGATGTTTCGAGTAGTTAAAAGACTGAAGAATATGAAACATATTCTAAAGAAGCTTAACAAAGATTGCTACTCTGATATTGAGATTAAAGCCAGTCAGGCTAGTATTGATCTTAAAAGGATTCAATTACTACTTGCAGAGGACCTGTTGAATGAAGACTTGATTAATCAGGAAATACAGGCTGCTGATTCTTTAAGATTTCTGACAACAGCAAGAGATAGCTTCCTACAGCAAAAGGCCAAGACCAAATGGCTTGAGGAAGGAGATTGCAATTCTGCTTATTTCCACAATGCTATTAAGAAGAGATGCCTTAAGAATAAAATTACTCAGGCTGAGGACATGCAGGGAGTCTTATGCACTGATAGGGAAAGTATTCAACAGGCTTTTTTGGATTATTATATATCATTACTTGGCAGTAAGACAGACACTGAACCTGTGAGAAATGAGTTATTGCAGCAGGGCATGTTATGTACTGCAGAACATGTCATTGCTCTGAATGCCCCAATCACTGATGAAGAAATTAAACAGGTGGTCTTTGCTATACCCAAGGACAAAGCCCCTGGACCAGATGGCTACACCAGTGGTTTCTTTAAGGAAGCCTGGGACATTGTTGGACCTGATATTTGTCATGCTATCAAAGATTTTTTCCTGAATGGTCAGCTGTTATCCCAGATCAATGCTACTAACATTACACTTATCCCAAAGTGTGATAGGCCCACTACAGTCAAACATTTCAGACCTATTGCTTGTTGTAATCTGATATATAAAGTCATCTCTAAGCTCCTGTGCAACAGACTAGCTTTGGTACTTCCTGACATCATTCATGAAAACCAGGGAGCCTTTATTAAAGGGAGATCTATTATTGAAAATGTGCTCATTTGCCAAGACATTGTCCATATGTATGCCAGGAAAAATGCATCGCCTAGATGTTTGTTCAAAATTGATCTTCAAAAGGCTTATGACACTGTTGAATGGGACTTTGTTGAACAACTGTTACATGGATTACAGTTTCCAGACCATTTCATACAATTGACTATGAGTTGTATAAGATCACCCTCCTTTACTTTGTCTCTCAATGGCAACCTGTTTGGATATTTCAAGGGACAGAGAGGCCTCAGGCAAGGGGATCCCATATCTCCACTCATCTTCACAATATGTATGGAGTATCTCACAAGACTCATCAAGTTTGCTACTACTAGATGGCATTTCCAATACCATCCCCTCTGCAAAAGCCTCAAATTGAATCACCTTATGTTTGCTGATGATTTATTACTATTCTGCAAGGGCAACACTCCCTCCATCATGCTGCTTATGAGAGCTTTTGCCTCTTTCTCTAATGCCTCTGGATTGAATATGAACAATACTAAATCTGAAATTTTCTTCAGTGGAATGCAGGAGGGAATCAAAGAATTTAAGGAAGGGATTATGCCTTTCAGATATCTTGGAGTACCTATTCAACCAGGAAAATTAACAAAGAAGGAAGTTTCAGCCCTGACTGAAAGGATGATAGCTAGAATTAGAGGATTGGGAGCAAAGAAACTGACTTATGCAGGCAGAATTACCCTGATCAACTCTGTCCTCAATACTCTTCATAACTACTGGGCCCAAATGTTCATCATTCCTCAAAGTGTAGTTAGAAGAATTGAAGCCATTTGCAGGAACTTCTTCTGGGATGGACATGCTGAATTTCATAGAGTCCCTCTTGTGGCTTGGGACAAGATCACTGTCCCCAAGAAGGAGGGAGGCCTAGGTGTGAAGGATGATGCATTATAGAATATAGCAAATGTGGGTAAGCTAGTGAATTGGATCTACAATAAGGCTGACAGACTATGGGTCAAATGGATTAATTCCATTTATCTCAAAACTCAGAGCTGGCAGGATTATGTACCACCCACTGACAGTACTTGGATCTGGAAGAACATTTGTAGGGTAAAGGATAAGCTCAAGGAGGGCTTTGAGAATGATGAGTGGCAACATAGCCCAAAGGGATACACAGTTAGGAGTGGGTATGAATGGCTTCACGCAGCCAGGAATAATGTAACCTGGCATACTGTTGTTTGGAATAATTGGGTTGTTCCCAAGCATGCTTTAATTACATGGCTGAAGATGCATAAGGGAATGAATGTCAAAGACAAACTGTTCAGGTTGAATTGCTGTGAAACTGACTTGTGCACTATGTGTGAAGCTGCAACTGAAACTGTGAACCAAGTTTTCTATGATTGTGTATATAGCTGCAATATCAAAAACCATCTGATGAAATGGTTTGATGGCAATGTTCCTGACACTATAGCTCTTGCTAATGATTACAAGGAAACGATACAATGGAAGACGCAGGCGGTGCTACTCAATGCATATAATTATCATGTTTGGTCACAAAGGAACACTGCAAGATTGCAAGGTTACCTTGTGAGATCTGAAGATGTAGCGAGGAAGATAGAGGAGGAGGCAATAAGAAGAATCAAGGCCAAGCTTGGAGACGAAAACACAGTAGCATTGGATAGTTAAGGGGTATTGAAATATCTGTCTAATTGTAATGTTATGATATGTTGTTTTGTTGCTGAAAATTTGCCTACAACAGGATTCGATCCCAGATCTTTGTAATTAGTCCTTTTGATTTGATATATTAAATTCACATTTTTACCAAAAAAAAAAAAAAAAAAAATCTGATATAACATGACCAAAATTACAGAAAAATTTAAGAGCATGTTTGGTCTAGATTTAGGAAAACTGTTTCTACTTTACAAAACGGGGTTTTTAATAAGTTGCTTCTTGAAAACGTTGCAAGTGTTTGGCCTAATGTTTTGCAAAACTATTTTTTAAAAGCGTTTTTCTAGGCAAGTGGATAGAATATGAAAATTTGTGTTCAAAGGTATATCAACATGGATCTCATTTTGCAGAGAATGACAAAATAGGAAAATATTAATTATTATTTTATTTTATTAAGATATTTATAACATATAAAGTTATCATTTATGTGTTAAATATATCAAAAGTAAAAGTAAAAATTAGAAGCACCAAATTGGTGCTTCTATTTCTTGCTCTTAAGTTTGACGTTTAAGCTTAATAAAAGTAGTTTTAGCTTTCATAAAAAATGATTCTTTGGTTTGGATTGTGTTTATCAAGTTAAAAAACACTCCTAAAAACTGGGCCAAACACACACTAATGAACATAGAAAAGCTAATAAAAGATCGAAATAAATAAATAAGTGTTGTTTCAGAAAAAAAGTTCTTTCAAACTAGTAGTAAGAAAATGAGGATAAAAGTTCCCTAAAAAAAGAAATTGAGGATAAAAGTGAGGAAAAGAACCGGAGAAAATAATGTAATTATTTTGTAAGGATGTTAGTTCGCTTAATTGCAGAGACAACAAGAGAAGGGTAAGGATATGCTCTTCTCTCTTCCAGAGAGTTCCTCCATTTGGGGTTCAAAACTTAATCATTAAGTTTTTCCTTTTCTTCCATGAAAATCAACAAAAACCATGATAATCTTCATCATATTTCATGTTTCTCGCCTAATTTTACTGTTCTCTTACTGTTCAATTGGATCTGTGTCCTCTTGCATGTTGATGATTTCTCATTTGCTGCCACGTTTTGCTCAAAATCACCCTTCACTCCTCTTCTCCTCCTTTATATCTAACTTGCCTTTTCATTCCATCCCATTCAATCTTCTTTCTGTTTACTGTGTTTT
Organism: Heliosperma pusillum; assembly: GCA_022085475.1. NCBI lineage: Eukaryota > Viridiplantae > Streptophyta > Magnoliopsida > Caryophyllales > Caryophyllaceae > Heliosperma > Heliosperma pusillum. Next base: position 11,995 of record JAIUZE010030981.1, on the reverse strand, counting down.
ATCAAATTCAATATAATCCCATAAAATCCTTTATATTCAAATATAAACCCACTTATAAATTTAATATGTCTTTCTCATCCCTAAACCCAAATCGTGCGGGAGCTGGTATCCGTCTACCTCCCCATCTTTGTATTGATCTTACTGGTTTAAATTTCAACAATGTCTTGGTTGCTAGCTTCCAGGATCAACGCTTTCCGGCGGTCAACCGAATCTATGACGCCATGACTACCAACTGGAAGACTAACGGTCCAATTTCGATTCGGGTATTTTCAGATTCTGTAAAACTTGTGGAAAAATTGGGCACCGAGTGTCTTTCTGTCCAATTGGTAAGGTCCGCGGGGCCAAGGGAATTAAAAGTAGAATTGATGATCTCGCTGATAATGGTCTTGAAGTTCTGCATGGTCCTGCTGGTACTGATTTTTATTCTCGTGATATTTATGGTCTTCCTTCTCGGTACAAGTACTTGAATTCTGAAATTGATTCGGTCTCTGGTATTGATGAAGTAGTTATTGATTCTGGGGGAGGCTCGCCTATATACTCCTTTTCTTCAGCCTCTACTACGGAGAAGAATGGTGGTGAAATCTTCACCACTCCCCAATCGGAATTTATTGTTACAGAGGACTTTTCTAAAGAAGTGTTGCTCGAAAATCACTCTTTGATTAGGGAGCATCTCCCTCTTATTGGGGGTAATTATATTGGGGAGTCTTCCAATCATAATGCTGCTTCTGGCGAAAATATTTCTCCCAACCATGTTCCTGCTTTTCATATCTCTGTTATTGAAGATGATGATGATGTTAATGTATCTTTAGGTTTGGGGCTTGCTGAGCCTGAACTTCCAAACCTTAGCTCAGATTTGGACTGCTTTAGTGAAGTTGGGGCCCATGATGATCCTGGCCCCAGTGACTTACCTATGGACTCTAGTGGGAGGGTAGTTAAATTTGTTTTTAAAAGAAAGGTAAGTCTGGGTCTTCACTATTTGAGTAGGCCTAATTTTAAGAAGCTCAACCGGGTTTCCTTTTTCTAATTGTCTACTCCTCCTGGGCCCATTGTTGACCTTGAGCATTTTATGTTTCCTTCTTTTAAGCCTTTGGCGCTGAGGGTTTAACCCCTAGGATAGGTTGGTGGCGGACCTTAATACGCCACCCGGGATTAATTGAAGATATGTTCCTGGAATTGTAGGGGCTTAGGGGATGCGGATGACCCTACAATTCCTTTTTTGCATCGTCTTTTGCGTCAGCATCATCCGTCACTTTTGTTTTTGCAAGAGACCTTAGTTTCTCTTGACTGTGCTGCGGTGAAGACTTCGTCGTTAGACTTACCTAATTTTTGTGGTGTCGACTCGGTGGGCCATAGTGGTGGCCTCATTTTGCGTTGGGATTCGACTGTAAACCTTCAGCCCATGTATTTAGAATCTAATTATATTATATGTAAGCTTAGTTTTAGTACCCTACCATGTACAAATTCCGAACTTTTTCTAGTGTGTATATACGGTGCCCCAGCCTTTGAAGATCGTTTTTTCCTCTGGAGCAAAATTTCTGACCTTATTGTTGGCCTTTCTCCTCTCGTAATCATTGGTGATTTCAACCAAGTTGAGATGTTCTCGGATAAACTTGGCGGATCACCAATCATTAGAGGACAAAGTGATTTTACTTTTTGGCGTATTGCAAATGATCTTGTAGATATCCCGTTCACGGAGCCCCGTTTTACTTGGATGAACAATAGAGATGGAGAATCTCTTATTTTGGAGCGACTTGATCGAGCTTATGCAAATGCAGAGGGCTTATCTCTGTTTCCAAATGCCCGCTTATTAAACTTGCCTATTATGATTTCGGATCATGCACCCATTTTATTAAACTTGTTCCCTTGTTCTAAGTCTCCAAGACGGCACTACCGGTTAGATAACTGGTGTCTTTCTTTCCCAATAATTTCCCAGATTATTTCTGCTGCTTGGTCTCTTTATTGTAGAGGTTCCCCAATGTTTGTTTTGTCCCGGAAGTTATCTGCCGTTCGGCGGGATGTTATGGCTTGGGCAATTAATCATCGCATTCAGTATGGCATAAACTGGTCTCAGATTGAGCAGGAATTAGATGATCTCGGCCTCCAAATTACTGATGCTGAATCCGCAGTCCATTTTCAACAAATTCGGAAAGCCAAACTTTGCATTCTCGCCTCTCAATTTTCTTACTGGTCACAGCGATCAAATATGATACGTGAGCTCTCAGATGGCCTCCCATCTCGGTTTCTTTATTCGCGCGTCAAATCCAGATCCTCTAAGCTGCATTTAATTGCAATACGAGCCCTGAATGGAGACTGCACTAGTAGAAAAAACCCCTACAGTGGCGGTTCTAAATGAGCTTTTGTGGCGGTTTTCAAAGGTTTAGGGTCCGTCGTATATCACGGCGTCGTTAATACTTTACGACGGTTGTACAACCGCCACTTAAGGCTATCTACAGTGGCGGTTCGTACTTCAAAACCGCCACCATAGCTTATTTATAGTGGCAGTTTTTACTTTAGAACCGCCACTATAACTTATCTATTATGGCGTTTCTAACTTAGAACCGCCATCATACCTTATTTATCGTTGTAGTTCTAATATAGAACCGCCACCTTTGCTTATCTATTGTGGCGGTTCTAGCTCAAGAATCGCCATAATAAGCAAACCTATAGTGGCGTTTCTAACTTAGAGAACCGCCACCATAAATAGGTATATTTAAAAAAAAAATTAATTACTACCTAAATTTCTGGAGCAACATCCTATTAACTTTAAAAATCCAAATATCAAAATGAACAAATAATACTTACACAAGAATGCAACAAACTACCAAAAACCTTTCATATCGTCGATGTTAAAAAATTATACATGCATCCAAGTGTATAAATAATCCCTAGATTGAACAATTTAAAGATTATATGCACCCTACAAGCTACACAGAGCTAGCAAAAAAAAGCGAAAATCCGCCGCCTTTCTAGAAGTAATGCAGACGCAGTAGCAATAGCAGCAGCAACATGAAGAAGGCGACATGCATCATTATACAATAGAAGGTTGAATCAAACAAAAGTCGATAGTCGATAGTCGATAGTCGATAGTTGATCAGTACACAACAACCTGCATAAGAGTACAACAACAATGTAAGAAGCACTACAATAGTCATGACTCAACAACAGTTCCATGGTTCTACCATTGTGCACCATTAAACAACAATATTTATGTTCTCAAACCAAATACAATGTAGTAACTATTACCTGCTTCACACATCGACCGGAATTGGAGTCAATATTGAACACAAGCTGGAGGAGATTAGCTTTCTGTTATGGACAAACCAGCTAATGAAAACAGGAGTAAAATACAATGAAATCATATGTTGAGCTTTACCTAGTGACATGCTAGTACTAGTCTTAGATGCATGGAGTTCATCCCTCACTGAGTTATCCTCAAAAGAGCCATATGCTGAGTGCTGAGAACCACCAACATTAGCTTGTTGGTATGAGCTATACTATGTAAGCGATACCAAGTAAGCGATAAGATTTAGATTGAGTAAATATTTCATTTGAGCATTAGATATCATGTTTCCCTTATCTACGCACTGGATAAATTATGTTATTCACCTGCATTATTAATATCAAGCTTTGAACTTTGTCACCAGTCACAACCATATAATCCTTCGTTAGCTGACAATTATCATGCCTTTTACATGATATAGTAGGAAAATAGGACATCGCAAAACATTTCTAGTATTAAGAATTTTAAGAAGACACAATGTAAGAGTTCATTATTAATTAAAGCCTTTGTTCGAAAATGGTTTAAGGTCCCCAAACATAGATTACGGGTTACACAAATAATACAAAAAAAAATTCAACCAATCAAGTGAAAGAAGAAAGAGAGCCTAAAACAGATGGAAGCTTCTGAAGAGAACTTGAAAACAAAGAAGCAACGAGTAGACTTACATGAACTTGGTACCCATAACAGAAGAAAGCTTTTCAAGGGAAGTCATGAAAAGTTGAGGATCAGCCACAACCTCATCATACTTAGCCGCCCAAGGTGATAGGTATTGGCTATAGCTAGGTGATGCCATTGACATATATAGACATGCTATATAAATCCTTACATGAAAACAAACACAAAATCACATCCTTAAGATGTTACTATTTCATGACATTGCACTTAAATAACATATGGAGTATTAGAGAAGTAGGAAAAAAACGGGACTAGGATTAACCAGCGCAAAATGGCTCGCAAACTGCAAAACGAAGATATTTTATATCTACATGCTAAAAAATTCTTATACAGTCTGTATATTGATGAATTCTCCCTTGTAAATAAAACACCAGAAACTAAGGATATTAATTAATTAAGAGGCAATGGAATTGGAAAAGAATGTACCTGGAAGAGGACGACGGTGGAGTGTCACGGTGCGCGGTGGTGATTCTGGCTTAAGTATAGGACGAATCACTTGCACTTTGTTCTTACCAATCTAATTTAACCCCATCCTGAAAAATTATTATACACATATTTTCGGACAATATTATCTAAAGCTTGAAAATAGAGATAAAAACGATATAAAAGATAAAATCTCAAGTAAATTCAAACTGAAAATGTGGCGAAAGAAGACAGTCAAGCCCATGAGCACTAGTTAACTGAACTAAGACAATCCCACAAATAGATCAAACTACACAAAGCTTCTCTCATGTAATGCCAAATAAGAAAAACAACATAAAAGGAATACAAACGTAAACAAAACCCCTTCTCATTCAATAGAAGAAAGTCGTTACTAATATGAAACACTAATGAATATTACCTTGCATCAGTTAATGCCATAAACTGCTGGATTTGTTTGTGATGTCCTCTTCCTAGTTTCCTCTGCCAATTACAACAAGCGCAAATTTCCTCTGTAACTCAAAAGTAGTATGAATAATGCGGACTAATTAACAACACATCCCATTCCTCTCACAAATTCGATATACTTAACTAAAAAGAGAACAATTTCGGAGTATAGAATAAGGAGTACTCCATAATATGGAGCTATCAATCAAAATAAGGGAAGTAAACACAATATGTAATTCATAAAATATAATCAAATCGATAAATTAATTGTACGAAAACAGTACTAGGGTAATAATCTTGTGAAGGTCAGCATTTGGACTTTCATTTCTTTGATAATTCTTTTTTTGATTAAAGATTCTCAACTTCTCTTTAGTTAAATCGTGTCTTTTAATTCATAAACAAAATGACGTTAGAGAAAACCCCTAAATCAGTTAATCAATTGTTTTATTCAATCAATTATTTCAATCATAAGAACAAGATCATGAAACTACATGAAACCCTAAATCAGTCAATAAAAAATACGAATCAAAACATACCACGAAAGAATTACTTACAACGATGGTGTGGTTATGATAAGATGAGAACGGTGAAGTGGTTGTCATCTCGCGCAACGGAGGACGGGGCCATGGTGATGGTGGTGGTGTTGCAGGACGACGCGAGATGGGTTTAATTAGGTAGATTTTGTTTGGGTAAAGTTAGAAGTGAATGTTTGGGTAAGTTGGGGAGATACGATTGTGGGGTTTAATTAGGTATATTTGTTTCTCAATTATGAGGAAGCAATCTTGCATCGATAGTTAACATCGATTTTGTAAAAAACGCCATAAATGTAATGATAGTTAACGTCGGTTTTGTAAAAAACGCCATAAATGTAATGATAGTTAACGACGGTTTTGAAAATAAACCGCCATAAAATCTCTATAATGGCGGTTTTTATATAAAACCGCCACAACAATTTTCGTCTATCGCGTCAGTTCTTAATTAAATCCGCCACTAATAGCTTCTTTATTACTTTTTACGTCGTTTTCTACCGGAACCGCCAAGGTAACACCGCCACGATAGGGGTTTTTTCTACTAGTGCTGGAAATACTCTCCCGCGGAGGTTTCTCATGAAGTTTCTTCGTACTTCTTAGATCTTTTAGGCTCTCCGCTAAAACATAAATCCAGTGATTCGGCTCTGCTAGCGTCTTTAAGCTTTTCGTCTCTTTCTCAATCTGAAAGCTCCTTTCTAGACGCTCCTTTTGTTGAGGAAGAGATTAGTATTGCACTTCGAAGTATGGATGGTTCAAAGTCCCCGGGCCCAGATGGAATAACCCCAAAAAATTTTCAGCTTTTTTGGCCGCTGGTGGGTCCTCTGGTTTCTGTGGCTATCCTCAGATTTCTGAACTCAGGTGTCCTTCTAAAAGAATGGAATAATACGCACATTGTTCTTATCCCTAAGGTTGAATCTCCGGAATTTGTTACTCAATTCCGTCCTATCAGTCTTTGTAATGTGGTTTACAGAATTGCCTCTAAATGCCTTGCAAATCGGCTTAAAAGGTTCTTCCAGCTATTATTTCAGATACTCAGCAGGCTTTCATTCCTGGAAGACTTATGTCAGATAGTTCCATTGTTGCTCATGAGATTATTCATTATATTAACAAGGCAAAGAAAGGAAACATTTGTTATGCAGCTCTCAAACTTGATATGCATAAGGCTTTTGATCGTGTTTCTTGGTCTTTCCTTATGTCGGTCATGCAGCGTTTTGGGTTTCCTGAAAATTTTTGCAATCTCATATGGGAATGTATTTCTACGGTTTGCTATTCTGTTTTGATCAATGGTGAACCTTCTCAGATGTTTCACGCAACAAGTGGCCTTCGTCAGGGTGATCCTCTTTCTCCTTATTTGTTTATCATGTGTATGGAAGTTCTGTCGATGCAGCTTCATCAAGCTGTCCTGGAGAATAATATTCTTGGAATTAAAATTTCTAGGTATGCACCCCCAGTTTCTCATCTTTTTTATGCGGATGATGCTTTTATTTGCTGTAAGGCCACAGCTTTGGGTTTTGAACACCTTCGGCTTCTTCTCCGATCCTTTGAAGAAGCTTCTGGCCAAATGATCAATTTGGACAAATCTTATATTAAATTCAGCCCAAATACACCAGACGATTTTAGAGAGCATCTGTTATCCCTTTTAAAAATTAAGTGGGTTTCAAATTTTGGTACTTATCTGGGTGTTCCGATTGATATTCCGCGAAATAGATCTTCAATATTTAATCAAATTGTGGACAAGGTCACTAAGAGAATTACCTTTTGGGCTACCCTCCATCTCAGCCATGCCAGTAAACTTTTAATTATCAAGACTGTAATTTTTTCTTCCTTTTACCATCTGCTCTCAGTCATTCCACTACCACTTAACATCTGTTGCAAAATTGATTCTCTGACTACTGCTTTCTGGTGGAGCAATAATATCAAAAATAAGGCGATTCACTGGTCATCAAGAGAAGTGCTGCAATTACCTAAAGCTCAGGGTGGTTTAGATATGAAGAATTCAGCTCTTCTGAGTCAGGCTTTTCTATTCAAAACTCACTACAGATTACTTTCAAAGCCATATGGGCTACTTCATTGGATTCTTCAACCTAAATATAAGAAAGATTTTCCTGTGCCTAACTCCAAATCAAAAGTTTTGGGAGCTTCTTTTTGCTGGAGAGGCATTTGTCGCGCAGCCGCAAACTTATCGCCGGGGCTTGGTTGGAAGATAGGAAATGGTAGATCTATTAATATTCTCTCTGATAAATGGATTAATGGAAATGTGCCAATCGCCCATCCAGCATGTTTTTCTCAAAACCTTGCTCTTGATGATATTTCTACCCCCTCTGGAGAATGGAAACCGGCTGTCATTTTTAGATTTTTTCAGTCAGCCACAGCAAAGTCTATTCTTTACCTGGAACCGCCTCAGCCTTGTATGGATGATTTCCTTTACTGGAAATATACAGAAGATGGATCCTATTCAATTCGCTCGGGTTACTCCTTCTTGTTTCAGCATATTCCTGCTTTAAAACCTTCCAATCCAATCCCCTGTTTTCCTTGGAATATTGTCTGGAGCAAGTCCGTCTCCCCAAAATTTGGAATTTTCATCTGGCGATTGGTAACAAACTCTCTTCCCATTTCGACCAAACTTGTTGCAAGAGGATTGCTAATTGATTCGAGGTGTGCTCTTTGTAATTCGTCATCTGAAACGCTGGATCATCTGTTTAGATCTTGTTCTGTCACCCAACATGTGTGGTTATCATCTTCTCTGGGTATTATTTCTATGGCTAATCCAACAATTGGGTTGCACACTTGGCTTGCTGATATGATCAGATATCTTCATCGGATTTCTAACTCGGATTTTAATCCCCTGTTGACTTTCTGCTGTGTACTTCAAGCCATCTGGAATAATAGAAATGCAAAGATTTTCAAGCAAAGGCAAATAAATCCCAAAGACATCATTGAGACAACGCGAAGTTTGGAATCTGCACACTTATCTGTAACCTTCAAAAGCAAAAACTCTTTAACAGGTTTACCAACAGTTTCAGCCAATACCGCTGGTTCTACCACTGTTTCAAGAGACCAACTTTTTCTTCACATTAAGGTAGCTAGATTGTATTCTTCAAACAAATTTGTACTTGCTGTTTTACCCTCCCCAACAAATGCTACCCCCTTCGTTCACGTTGTACAAGCATCAAACTTGTTTGAAGCATCCGCAAGAAGCCTCCATCATGTTTTGACGCAGGTAAACTATGATGCACAGAAGCCTCTGACTTTTGTCATCTCCTCAAGAAAACTATTCTCAGTTCTGGCTAGAAATAAGCCAGTCCCCATCAGTCAGTTTCACACTCTGACTGAATCTCGAAGACTTCTTCGCCAGCATCGGACCTGGACAATTAGTCTTGCTACCGGATAAATTAGTTATGCTAGTTTGGTTCATAGTTTTGTAATGTAGCTTTCTTTCTTCTTTTTAGTTGATATAAAAGTTTACCTTTGTCTAAAAAAAAAAAAGAGAAGGGCATATGGCAATTATGTGAATGAGACTATTTATAGCAAAAAAGAAAGAAAGAAAAACCCTAGTAAAAGAGCCAATGAGAGCCTAGATTTATGAATCGTCTTGAAGCACCATTTCACGGTCCAATACATTATTTCATATGCTAGTGTATACATTAATTCCCATACAGGAGTACCAAATAATGGTATAGTCGTTGCCAACTGTCAACCATGCACGTATCAGACTACCACATAACCCATTATTATCACTTTGCCAGTTTCTCACTTTTCAAAGCCACAATTAATCGCATATGTATCATACGAATGACGGAGTACTACTGATTGACCGGTCCTCCGGTTCGGTCCGAGTTTCTCCGGTTTTAGACCGGCTAGGATCGGAGATCGGAATATGCTATTTCACATAACCGAGGACCAACCCGGATGTGAACCGGTCCGGGTCGGTCAGAACCGGCCGATCCGGTTCGGTCCTCCGGGTCAGGTTGTTTTTTGAACAACAGCCTTAGTGGTGATGAGACGAGAACTAGGGGGAATTGTGTTCGCAGTACAAGACTGGATGTTTGCTATTAGTGCATGTAAAAGTTATTTTCTGTGTGTGTATTATTGTACGTGGTAATTTGATTCTAGTATGGTCTCAAGTTCTTGAGTACTAGTTTGTGTGAGGCAGTAAAGGACGTTCAATATTTCTAGATTGGTAGTAAATGATCGTGTTGTGAGAAGTTATCTTAATGCGTTTTGGGCTAGTATATTTTGATTTCGCTATTTTGTGTGTGGTTATATATGGTAGTAATAATAATAATATCAATAAGTGAAAGTTCATAGACCCTAATTAGACTCCTCTAATTAGTCACTAAGTAACTTGTTAATTTAGTATTTAATGATCTATGTAACATGCATGCAATTAGATGCAAATATAAAGGCATAAATAAACATAAGATGAAATTTCCTTACATTGAGAAATTTCGGTTTAAATGGGCACAATAAGAAACTCCTTTTCTTATTGTTCTTGAGCTAAAAATAATAGGATGAACCTTCTTGAAAGAACTTTTAATGTAGAAAGTCTACTTCCAACATGCACCCAAGACTAACCCAAACAATCACTATAGTTTTGGACTAGAAAAATATAGTGACTAGAAGTGACTAATATTAGGTTTATTACTACTCTAGTAATATAAGAATATTAGTTGATTTGAAAGTTTTAGAGAGATGTTGGAGAAAATAGCAAAACAAGTGAAAAATTCAACAAATGAAATGAACAACCAATATGTCCTTATATAGGACATATTCATATTGGCCGGTCACCAAGTTCAAATTGAGCCATTATTTTGCTTATTTTAATCCCATGCAAAATGGTAGAGTGTAGGATAGTATATGATCATCTTCATGTGTCATAACATGTCATAATCAATATGTTGTAGTGTGATACAAGAAATGAACAAAAATCATTTCTTCCACTACTAGGAATCCGGCCTCCCCTAGGCAAATATGGTCCATTTTGATTTTTGATATTTGTCCCACAAATACTTATAATCATATGCTTAATTATCTATTATAATTAAGTGTTAATTTGATCATATAACAATTATATGACTCAAATTAATAATCATTATACACTCAACTATTAAGTGATATTTTACCATTATATCAATATATAATTAGTCCCACAATGTCCAGTTAATTTATTTTACAACTCTTTGTAAAGATAATTAACTAATTACCTCTACCTCAAAATATATGCATAACCTCAACTAATTTAATTAAATAACGATTACTTACTAAATTAAATCTTATTTAATCATATTAAAATAAGACGTAAAATTTATTCAGTCAGTTATCATATAATTGACTAATAAACTTAATCTGAATGAGTTCCTAACTTAATTTTTAATGAATAACTCTCGTAACCAAACATACATAAAATATACATGTAAATAACTAATTAAGTTGTATCATATACAAATAATTAGTTTACTGTTTGGGTCTCGTCCTTTAGGTGTGACCGAAAGGAGTCAGTTGATCACCGCCGTAATACGACAATAACGTCTAACTCTAGTCAGCTGATCGTTATTAATTTACGTTAATCAACTGACGTGGAGTATCAATATACTAGTCATTCCACGGATATACCAAATAGAGATTTAATATATAAATGCACTATTGTGGAGGACACTTACTCTAAAAATCTCCCACTTATCCGATACAAGTTGTGCATGTAGCCACACTATTGCGGAGAACTCCTTTTCCAACAATATCTCCCACTTGTCTCGACAAGTTGTGTGCTACCGATTCTCTTGTCTCTTTGTGTCACATCCTCCCACTCATCGCAAGGCGTCTTTCAGGCCGCACTTGCGATTGAAAATATATGAATAGAGTGGTTTCTCGATCTGGGAGAGTACTTGTCTGACCGGAAAATCTACCAGAGATCTCTTTCGAGCGTGGCCACGCATTTCCAGTCACTACTGTGACAACCCTCGCGAATGCGGCAATATAAAACAAACAAGCATGTGAAATATATAGCGGAAATGAGAAGTTTTAAAAACTTTTATACATGCAAGTTAAATAAAACGAGGAGTGTCAAAATATTACAAACTAAGTGCGGAAAATAGCAAAGAGACGGTGTCTCTCAAAATGTTAACAAATAACAAGTGTTTAGCAAAACTAGCTAAAATCGTCTAGAGGTGAAACTTCCAGGGACAACGCCCGCTAGCTCACACCCGAACCCCAAAATATCATAGCCAAAAAGTCATCCAAGCAAGCAACCTGTTCATCCATGAAAAACACATGAACGCCACAATCAGTGGGGAGTAACTCCGGGTTCTCCCAGCCATATCACATTAAACGTACATATAAGGAAATACAAAAGTAAAATCATGCATATATAGATATACATGTGAGATACGATAAGGATAGATAGGCAATACGATAAATAATGATAAGAGCATGTGGGAATCAAATCCGAAACCATCATGTTATTCAAAGACTCGGGGAAGACACTCTTAGGCAACCGAATACGCTCACTAGGGCTTGCATCTCACCGTTAGCGGTATAAGATTGAAAAGATTGAGACTCGACAGACAAACCAAGTCAAGTCATGCGATGATCACATTAAATCCAACATATTATCACCATTCCGAAACCAAGGGACATTGACGGTGTC
>JAIUZE010030979.1:0-12011 GCA_022085475.1 Heliosperma pusillum | reverse complement strand
GGGAGAACCCGGAGTTACTCCCTACTGATTGTGGCGTTCATGTTTTTCATGGATGAACAGGTTGCTTGATTTGGATGGCTTTTTGCTATGATATTTTGGGTTCGGGTGTGAGCTAGCGGGCGTTTCCCCTGGAAGAATTACCTCTAGACGTTATTTTAGCTAGTTGCTAATCACTTTGACATTTATAACATTTTGAGAGACTTCGTCTTGACACTCCTCGTATACTTCTTCTTGCATGTATAAAAGTTTTAAAAACTTCATATTTCCGCTATATAAATCATATGCTTGTATGTTTTATATTTCCGCATTCGCGAGGGTTGTCACAGGTCCAGATAGGGACATTTCAGCATTGTCTTGTGCCAAGTCTGTTTTGGGTGCTATATTTGGCTAGGCAAGATAAGGGCACGACTTGAAAGGCATCCTAACCCTTTGTAATTGAATATTGTAGCTGCCAAGCCCAAGCTCCAAGGTCTTACACATCTTAATTGACCTTGCACAAGAAGACAAAGAGGAGCAGCCTGTTTTCTGCTTTATGCTTTATTACTTTATGCTTTTGTTTCCTAGTTACTATTCTGATTTGTATAAGGCCAAGACCACGAATTGCTTGTACATTAGATGATGCATTTGAGACCCTTAGATGTGTATCTCTTGGCCTATATAAGCCTTGCTTTGTAACCTAATGAAATCAGATTTGAATGAATGAATGAATTGAAAACAATGTTTTTTTTTATACTCTTGGTTGTGTGCTTGAGTAAACCTTCTTGGCTTAGTGCTGGAAGTTGTGGTGTTCTCATTTGCTTTGTGCTTTGAGGACTCACTTATCTTGGTCATTGGCTTTGTGCTTTGATTAAGAGACCCTCTATCCATTGGATGTGTGCTTTGGAAGAGTCTATCCTTGTTTTATTTGCTTAACTTTTAGTCTTGTTTTCGAATTATTTGTGTGTGTGTGTGTCTAAGCAAGAAAAAACGTACTTAAATCAATAATTTTTGGAGTATTTTCGTTGCATTGGGTGAGCTTCTCGAGTGCACCGATGAATAACCTTCGGGCTTTGTCACTGATCGGGAGTTGGGTTTGATTGCCGTTGTACGGTCCGTATATTCTTATACAACTCACTTGTTGTGTCGTTCACACGTGAACCGTGCTATTGAGAATAAAGCACTTGGGTGGCGAAAGGCTTAGTGGTTAAAAAATCATATGATGAACAATGAGAAAAACGGTTGGAATTTAGTAATAAATGCAACTACCGAGCAAGAGTTTCAAATGCATCAGGGATCTTTTAGGATTAAGTGGATTGTGGTGGCGACTTATGCAGCGAAAACCTGGAGTGAGTACGCGGACACATTCATATTATGCTACGCGAATCGGTATTTCCATCTTGTAAACACGGCCACTTCCCGGGTAGAGTCCCCTCATTCTCTTTTGAAGGCTTGGTTGAAAAATTTTATCCTAACACTTGATACCATGTGATCCTGTATTCATTCTATGCTTGAATTTCAACACTCTAAAATTAGAAGAGAGCTCGAGGAATGAAGAGGTAAACCTCGAATTAATTCTCATTTGATTTTTTGTTGAAAGATAAAGTATCTACCAAGGCAATTGAGATAATGGAAAATGAAATTACGAGAGGAATTGAGTTAGGGATCGGATTGAAAGATCGATGTGGATGTGCGTTAAGCGCTACTCAAGGCTTACCTTGTGCTTGTCTCTGGATTGCTTTGAAAAACAAGAGTAAAAGAGCCGACCTTGGTCAAGTTCATTATTTTTGGAGAACCTTGGATTACGACAATGATTATTCAATGCCCAAAAACGATAACGATGCTTTGGAAGAGCTTATCGATGAAATGAGGAGTAGTGATCCGGCAAATAGGAGCTTTCATAGAAAAAATGTGGAACGCTTTTCATCCGGAGGACGAGTACGTATTTGTTGGAGTAAGCGTCCTCACCAATAGTGCGATCACTTAATTAAATCTAAATAACAAGAGTACAAAGGGATGATAAATACTATAGTCAACTGGTCCACATTAATCGGTAACGATTGGCTTACTAGAGTTTGACGTTACTGTCGTATGACGGTGGTGATCAGTTGATCCCTTGAGGTCACACCGAAAAGACGATTTCCTAACCATGAAAGTTAATTAATTGTCTAGCGATACAGATTAATTAATTCCCTGAATTGAACGAGTTCAAATTATATATGAGAATTATATCTTATTGTAATATGATTAAATAAGATACATATTGGTAATTAAATGTTATATTACCAAAGTTGAATAATGTTTATGAAACATTAGAGATAATGATGATTGGTTAATTATAATTACAATAAGTTGTAGATTATATTATCTATATGTGAGATAACTCAATTTACATACATGTTATCATAAATTATTACTTAGTATGTTAAGTGTAATTTATTTGTTATAAGATTGTATTTAATTGGTTAAATATGAATTTGTAAGAATGGTTACATATATCATGTCACATGTCACATATGACAAATGGCAAAATGTAAAAGCTAAAATGGAAGTCCATATTACCACATAGGAGCCGGTTTTGGTAAAGAGAATTTGGGTAGTAATTAGTTATGGTTTAATGTGATAAACAACATAATTACACCCTAATAGCCTTTAGCCTACCCTAGTGACTTGAGTAAGAGAAAAAGAAAGCATGCTTGTCTCCTTCCCAAGCCCCTAGACCGCCGGCCCCCATGTCCCATTTGATGAGAATAAGTTCTCATTTTATTCATACATTCTTATGCTTCTTCATCACTTATTTTTCTAACACTACAACTTAAGGAAGTTGTTCAAAAAGTAAATTAATAATTACTCCCTTATATGATTCACTTTTCTAAACTTACTACCTTATAAGTTGTTTTGCTAAAATTACTCCCTTAAAGATGCATTTTATCAAAAATTGCTTCAAAACTAAGTCACTTATTCGTCTGGTTGTGAACTCTCCCTCCATTTGTCTACATATTTATACCTTTCAAAGTATAAATTTACTAAGGGACAAACATAATAAGTTCAAAAATAGACAAAATAAGTCACTTAAAAATGAGTTCTTAAGCACTTTTTGATAAAAGTGCATTTTAAGGGAGTAATTTTAACAAAAAAAAATATAAGGGAGTAAGTTTAGAAATGTAAATCTTATAAGAGAGTAATTATTAATTTACTCTTGTTCAAAACCAAGTTCTCATATACTCTCATAATATTACTAGTAGTGGTAATTTTTACATTATATATATGATATAAAAGGTGCCTCTTATATTATCTACTACTATAAGATAGGAGGTAATTTTGGGATAGTCTCGGTGCAAATAAGAGGAGTGCTTCTACACTTGAAACTTAAGGAAGTTCATCCCATAATGATTTAATTAGCTGAAGAACAAGAATAGGAAGGTGTTCTATTCTTGTGCCCATTTCGGCCAAAAGCAATGTGAGGAATCAATTTTCTCCTTATATTTGTGTTTCATAGTTTGCATGCACTAGATCTAGGACAACTAGTTAAAGAGTTAACTAGTTCATCATAAGAAGTGTCTTATGAGGAGGTTATTGAACCTAACAATTGGTATCAGAGCATATGGATGTTGCATGCAAATCGTTTAATAATTTTTACGAGTTAAAACTAACTAAATAAAACTAGAAATTTTGTGTTTTATTTGATAAAGCCACGAAATATTTATGCATGTTATACCTTCTGGTCCTGAAATGTTTATAGGTCATTTTTATGATTTATGGATGATTATTGCTTACTTTAATGATTTTTAGTAAAATAAACACATTTTAATGAGTAAAATGAACTTTTTATTGCTAAAATTATTTATAGTTCGAATCTGACCATGAAATTTTAGTATGATATCAAATGCATATTTTACCTATGGTATGTAAAATTTGAGATAAATATGATTTATTTTGCATGATTCATGATTTTTAATGTTTAAAATGTCATAAATGGTGATTATTTTGGCATAAATAGCTAAAACAATCTTTATGGCACGTGAAAATTATCACATGTTGCAAATACTCCGTATATGGTACATATCAGATTTAAACTTAGAGAATAATTAGATTAATTTTCTTATGTTTTAAGCATTTTATTAGATAAAATTGATTAAATGCAACTATTTTTTTCTCTAAAATGATTCAAATTTTTTTGCCAAAATTTTGACATATTTAAGGTCCTGGAAATGTTCTAGAATGTTCAAAAATTTATCTTCAAATTTATGAATTATTGTAATTAAATTTGGAATTATTTCATAATTGTTATGTAAATAAGGGTAAAAAACGGGCAATAATGTAAAACCGAGTTGAATTATTGTCAAATATTTAGTAAAGACTAATATTTGAGTCCTAAAAAATTTAGGGTAATTAACTTGGGCTTAAATTTGATTTAAGTATTGATTTGTGATTTTAATTGGTTATTATCACGCATTTTCATAAAACCGGGTTATATACGATATAATTTCATTAGGGCGATTTGGCACATTATATTGCATGAGTATCACATATAATTATGCTGCATTTTATTTGAATGGATGAATGTCATTTTTGGATTTATGTAATTTGTCTTAGTATGGCCTTAGTTTTTAATCGATATTACCCGTAATGTAAGGGGATATTGATTCGGTTGTAATTTTATGTGATCTCGTATCACTTTTATCGTAATATTTTTTTTATTAATGTATAATAGGAAAAGTCTTGTAATTTTATTATACATTTTGTAATTATTTGTAATTCTGGAGTTTTCTAAACACGGAGCCATTCGGAAAGCTGTTTCGAAAGAGACAATGTTGTTGGGAGGCGTGCACATGAAGTTCAAGGGACCAAAGGAGTTGGTTTCCAAATTGGTAATAGATTATTTGATTTTCTATTATTTCTAGGAAGGCCATACTTGGAATTTATTTAATTGTTGCATTTTATTTATGGAAAATGATATATACAACCCAGTGGGCTGTATTTAAGAGTCTAAAAGAGGAAGTAAAGCGATGTCCTACAAGCCTAATGTGCACCATAGCCGTAAGGGGTTCACCTGTAACAACCCGAAAAGTACCCTATTTTTCTAGTAAAAAAATATTTACTAACACTTTTCAGTAGAACTTAAGTTTTTAAAATAGGAATTTTTGTTCCGAGTCTTATTTTGAAATTCCGCGTTCGTATTTGGAATTTCTGAGAGATTTCATGAAAAGACCGTTTTTAGTCATCTTGGACTTTTCTTGACAAAAGTCGTCTTTGACTTTTCTTGACTTTTTAAAGTCGTCATTGACTTTTTCTTGACTTTTAAGTCGTCATAAACTTTTCTTGACTTTTAAGTCATCTTCGACTTTTCTCGACTTTTCAGTCAACTTTGACTTCCGTTGACTTTTTCCCGACTCGCCTCATAAGTTTGAAGACCGAAATTTTCTTTAAAAAAATAATATTTTTGATTTATTTTTATTTGGATTTATTAAGATTTATCATAATTTAATATAATTATTTTGAATTTATTCGGAATTTAAAGAATAACGTTTACGGTGTTAACCGAACGTTATTTAACTATTCCCGACTCATCGTAAAGCGCGAAACGAAACCGAAACTCGACTTTGGCATGAGTCACGCGCCCAGGTCATCGTTTTCCACTCACATTAGATATTTTAATTCTTTTGATTAAACTAATAATAATATCTAGATAGTTATTTACTTTATCGATCAGTTAACGAAAATTACGCAAATCGTTTACAAAACTGACCCGATATCACCCATACCACACGGTTTTTCTTCCTCTCTTAGCTTGTATTTATTTCTTTTCATTATAAAACATAGATATTGATATTTAATTCAAATAACTAATATCTAATAATACGTAATATAATTATTATACCGGGTCAATTCCATAACCACAATTTCAAAACCCAACTCACTAGTTTGCTCTATATTACACGACACTCCTCACCCCACTTTACTCACAAACAACTTTTCATTTTACAACAAATCAACTTAAGATCAAATAAATAGTTCTTCATCGTTCTTGAACGTTCTTCGTCGTTCTTCATCCGTTCTTCGTCGTTCTTGAGCAAAACCTTCATAAAACCTTCATTTCTTAATTAAATCCGTCCTAACTTATATTTCTAGGATCTCCTCTTCGCTCCCCATCTTCTAGTACGGTTTATTTTCAATTCCGTCAAAATCGTTTTCACCACTTTAATTATGGAAAATCAAAGTTTTAATTCTAATAATGTTTTTCTTGTCATTTCTTATAGGGGAAGACTTTGAAGACGAGTTTGGTGACTCGTATATTTTAGGAGGAAGATTAGAAGACGGGTTTCTTATTTTATTAGTCCTATTATTTGGTGCTTACTGATTTTACTAGCTAAGGTAACGATTCCGAGTTACTCGACGAATATATGTTACATAGCTTTTGTTTCTTTGATTTTTGGTTCATCTTTTGTTTTTGGTTCATGTGATTATGATTTATGGATTTTTGGTAGTAATAGGATAAGTGGTATGATTTCTATGTTGTATGGAATTTTTATGTTGGTTAGTGTTCTTGATAAATTTTTATGATTGTTCATAATAATGATTTTTGTATGAATGATGGTTGAATTGGATGTTAAGAATGGATGTTGTTAATTAAAAACATGTTAGAATTTATTTGGAATTGGGGTTGTTGTTTTGGTGGTGGCCGGAATGGGGGGGCTGTGAACCGGACCAAACCAGCCGGTCCAGGCCGGTTCAGACCCGGTCTGGGTTGGTCCATGGTGGGTCCGGGTTTTGGTCTTTGGGTTGTGTCAATGTTTGATTGTTTCATTGTTGTTTTGACGGGTTTTAATTATGTTAAAGCATGCGGGAAATAATTAGAAACGGTTTTTAGTAAAACCGTTAAAAAGGCCAAAACAGCCCATTTTGCCAAAACAGGCCGTGAGGCCCAAATCAGGCCCATGTGGGTCCGGTCCAACTCAGCCCGTGGGTCCCACTTTGGGACTTGTGCCGGTTTTTGAGTTATCGTCATTTTTATCGTGTTTTGTAATATTTAGCAAGTGGGAAATATTAATAAGTAAAATATTTAATTAAAAAGGTTTTTCATAAAATTATTATTTCTCACATGTTAGAAATTATAAGAAGAGATCGTAGTTTATTTTGATATCCTTTAAGTCAAGCGGGGTTTTACGTAAGATTTAATAATTCACATGTTAGAAGCTTTATTAAAATAACATGTAATGAATATGTTGATTTTATGTCTATGTGATAAAGACTCTGTTTCTAGCCGGTTTGACCAAACGGGTTTGGTCAAACTAAGATCTAGTCAGCCCCGTTTTGACTGAGGACCCGTCGCGGGACTCGGGTCGGGGATTTGTCTTCAAGTAAGGTTGTATTTAATTATTGAATTAGCCTTAGTAGATATGAGGCGATATGATATTTGATTATGATTTATATGCAATTAGTCACCTGATAGGATGTTTTTCCCGTGACTGTTTAATTGTATGATATATGTCGTGTTGACTAAGTACCCATAGAGAATTATGAGTATATGGCGTCTTGACCATTCTACTTCTAAATGAGTATCTTGGACCATGACATGGATAGGCCTTACTATCTTTAACGAGTATATAGTTCACTGCTTGATAGCTTTTGTGTCACGGCCTGGGGGGCTTATCTCCAAGTCGGGGCATGGCATCCTAAGAGTTCCGCTTTGGGAAGGGAGCCAGCTTAAGTACTAGCCATCTATGCTTAGGGGGTCGCCTAGTAGAGTTTCTCGTGTACGGTTATGTCATGAGACGGGGAATGGAATAGCTGTTGTCGATAGGTCTGATCAGTCTAGGACTAGGATGTTTTCCTACCTTGTGGTATAGCCTCGAGTTACAGAAGTCGACTATCGGCCGTGCTAAGAACTTATGCCTGTTTGTAGACGTATTGGTCTTTCATGTTTGTATGATTCTATGAGTTCTAGAAGGTGAGATGCAAGCCGGCTAGGATTGATAGAGTTTGGATTACCGATTGTTAACTGATTCACATGATTACGTGTTGATGAGGGTTTGAGTGTATCATGGCCACGTTACAGGGTAACCTCTGAGCTAGCATACCAGCTTCCCTACCTCTTGTTATATTTTATTATCGAATTCACATGATAGCTTTCATATGATAGGTTATATGTTAGTTAACTGTTTCATAACACGAAAAGCATATCATATATGTTAAGGTTTTGTATTTTATGTATACATTGCTTTTATGTTTTTCATGTTTCATTAAACTCGACATTTCGTGGCTGGGAGGACTCGGAGTTACTCCCCACTGACTGTGGCTTCCGTGTTTATATTTAATGCGGTCGAACAGGTGGTGAATGCATATTTGGGGTACATTGACGAGCTAGCGAGCGAAGTATTTACCTTGGACCTAAATTCGGTTCTTAGATTGTATATTATTATATACTCTTTTCATTACGTATTTATACGGGAGATATGTCTCCCGTCTTGTATATTTCTTTGTATAATATTATTTCCGTTTTGTAATGAACCTTTTTATTTATGACACCCTTTGTTTGTATTACATAATTTTTTTCTTTCCGCCAAATTTGAGGGGGTCCCAGTTGGTATCAGAGCTATTTTGCTCCCGACGAACGTTTGTGTACCCTTGTATAAATAACTTGACCTTAATAAAATAATAAACCGTGAGATAGAAGGGTAAGATGGGTAGATTAGGATTTTGTTGTAGTCTATTTGTTTATGCTAATTGTTAGGAGTAACTTAATTTGTTTTGTTTCTTATGAAGATGGTTGGACCTCATATGGAAGAGATGGATGTTAGTGCCAACCAAGTTTCTCTTCATAGAGAAGACAATTGCCAAGAAGGCTATGCTTGAGTGGGTAGCCAAATTGCTAGGAGCAATATTACGCCTTATGGTGGTGAGCCGGACCCTACCGAGCTCTCGGAATGGTTTAAAGAGATGAAGAACCAATTCGACCATTACCAAGTCCTTGAAGAGGACAAGGTAAGGATTGCTCAGTTATTCCTGGTAAGGGAGGCAGACTACTGGTGGTCTATTTCCAATCCCACCGCTATTCTAGAAATCAATTTCGAGTGGGAACGTTTTAAGTCTCTTGTTGAGGACCGATTTTGCCCCTTGAAGTTCAGTCAGCAAAGACTCAGAGAATTCATCGATTTCAAGCAAGGTGATTTGATGACCCAAGACTTCACTACTCAATTCAACCAGCTTGCTCGTTTTGCGCCAGGACTCATCAATGATGATGAAGATAGAGCTTTCTACTATCGTAATAAGCTAAGTGCTTTGATCCAAAGCAAAGTAAGGAGGAGCTCTACATCTTTCGGGGAATTGTATGATGATGCCCTTCGGGCCGAGGACTCCATGAAAGCCTTTAACGAGGGGGCAAAGATGAAGAGTCCATCTCCTTTTTCCTCTTTCAATCCAAGGTCAAATTTTCATGACAAAGGACGTTTCGCTTCCTCTTCCTCTAATGCCAATGGTAAGAGTAAACGTCCATTCTTCCCGAGCAACAACGATCTTAAGGATCGTATATGTTTTGGGTGCAAGCTGCCCATGCATCCAGGTATTGGCTGTTTCAACAAGCCAATTGTGTGCTATGCTTGTCGGAAACCGGGACATAAGTCTAATTTATGTCCTGAAAAGAAGAAGACAGCTTTTACACCAGATACTTCTGGGAAGCCAAGGGGTAGAACTCTATGAGCCGCGCTGAGGCCGATGCTCAACCAGACCTGGTGACTGGTACGTCTCAATTTATGAAATCCGTGTTTAATTTTATTAGATACAGGAGCTTCTTTGTTCCTTTCTCAGCCTCGTTTCCTTTTTCGCCTTCGCCTCTTTCATCTTATCTTAATCTTTAATAATGCTTCCTAATATTCCTTGTATCATGTTCTTTTACCCCTACTCTCTTGAGAAGTAGTTTTCTTATTAGCTAACGTAAGGGTTACTAGGTGTATTTTGAGGAAGTTTTGAATATGATACCTAACCGTCCTATGGAGCTAGTTTCGTGTTTAAATGATTATGGAAAATGGAGAATAAGTTTAGGAAGAAACTATCCTTGTGGTTTTAAAATATAAAAGCTTGAAGTTGCAATATCTTTAGAGGATCGACATAAGCTTAATAATAGTTGTGGTTGTGGTTAGAAAGTTGAGTGATTTTTAATGTTATTTGGGAATTTGTTGTCGTTAAATGTTGGACCATAACGGGAACAAATACTTTGTGGAATTAGGATTTGATGACACAACATGAGGAATATCGACATAAGCGAAAACTGATGTATTAAGAGTTTGGAAGAGATAAATAAATTGATTACGGTCGCATTGCCCTTTGTTTGGCAAAAGTTAAGGGAATCGAGATTTGTGTGATTAATCTCTTTGAGGTTTCGAGATTCAACTTTTGAGGATGAGAGGGTTTATTGTAAATAATTTGGATAATAAATTTTTGGGAATAAGTTGGATTAAAGGATTTCATCGTAAGTCCTTTACTTTGTGGTTGTTAGCGGTCTTGTTTCCTTAATTATAAATATTTTGATGGTGATTTCCAATAATAGTTTCGATGGACCTTAGAAGATTCGAATGGAATTTGAATAATTGGGAGTTGTTACTCGATGTGTCATGCTTATGAAGTATCTTGGTAGGAATCCGATGATTGAAATGTAGAGGATATATTGCACTCTCTTGAGGACTGGTTTACTTGTACAGTTAGTATTGTCGAGTTACAATCGACATTAGAATTTTCATAGAGGGAAGATAGTATTGTGGTTCATTCTTCTTTCTTCCTTTCCTATTTTTATTCGATTTACTCTTTCGAATATTCAGTTCCTTCTATCGAGTATCATTTCTCTTAGATATATTACTATAAGCTTTAGTTAGAAATTTTAGGAATAGATAATAGAGTTATTATCCTTACTGTGAAGTTTTTGAATTAAAAGCTTTTAGAAATGTTTTATGATTTCAAGTATTTTACCGTTAAGGAGTGTTGAGACTTGTTATTGGAGACGTTCGATAACTAGTTTTCTCATTTATTGATGCGAAAATGTATCTTTTAAGTCTTTGATTTGGACGACGAGGTTTTTGACCGCGGACGAGAACCTTCCGTTCCATTGATAAGATTCTATATTTATATTACAAGTATATTTTTAACAGTTTTGAAATGGACCTACATATATGTTAGGTTATTGTCTAAGTTCGAGACGAAAACTTTTTAAGGAGGGGTGAATGTAACAACCCGAAAAATACCCAATTTTTCTAGTAAAAATATTTACTAACACTTTTCAGTAGAACTTAAGTTTTTAAAATAGAAATTTTTGTTCCGAGTCTTATTTTGAAATTCCGCGTTCGTATTTGAAATTTCTGAGAGATTTCATGAAAAGACTGTTTTTAGTCATCTTTGACTTTTCTTGACTTTTAAGTCGTCTTTGACTTTTCTTGACTTTTTAAAAGTCGTCATTGACTTTTCTTGACTTTTAAGTCGTCCTAAACTTTTCTTGACCTTTAAGTCATCTTCGACTTTTCTCGACTTTTCAGTCAACTTTGACTTCCGTTGACTTTTTCCCGACTCGCCTCATAAGTTTGAGGACCGAAATTTTATTTAAAAAAATAATATTTTTGATTTATTTTTATTAAAATTTATTATGATTTATCATAATTTAATATAATTATTTTGAATTTATTCGGAATTTAAAGAATAACGTTTACGGTTTTAAACGAACGTCATTTAACTATTCCCGACTCATCGTAAAGCGCGAAACAAAATCGAAACTCGACTTTGGCATGAGTCACACGCGCGGGTCATCATGTCATCGTTTCCACTCACTTTAGATATTTTAATTCTTTCGATTAAACTAATACAAATATCTTAGATATTTGTTACTTTATCGATCCGTCAACGGAAGATTACGCAAATCGAGAAAAATCAGACCCGATATCACCTATCCCACACGGCTCTCCTCTCCTTTCCTCTCCTCTAATAGACCTTGATATTTTCATTACTTTTGATTACAATATCATAATATCTAGATATTATTTCACTTTATCGAT
>JAIUZE010030978.1:0-20903 GCA_022085475.1 Heliosperma pusillum | reverse complement strand
GTGGTAGCCCTAATGAACACGGGATTCATAGGTGTTATTAATTGGTAAGGCTAATCTCAATTTTTAAATATGTGAGAGATCTTGTCAATTTAGTTATTAATTCCCTATAAGTGAACTAAGTCGGTGAATTGTGAATAACGTTGCATTGACAATAACGGTAAATAAACTGCATGTGTGACGATTTTGGCATGAGCGGAAATAAAGCAAGCAATCAAGCAACAATAAAATCCTAGTATGGCCACCTAGCTAATCAAATTAACTAGATAGTTACAAATTCGGAAACCAACTCCTTTGGTCCCTTTCCTCTTCACTTGGAACACCTTCCAAAATGGCACCGTCTTTCGGGAGTCACCGGTCTTCATAAAAATAATTACAAATATACAAATATACAAATTCCTATTATACATGTATTCTATAAAATAAAATTATTAAATTATACAAACCGGCGATACGAGATCGCAATAAAATTACAACCAAACCGTTATTCCCTTACATTACGGGTAATAACGATTAAAAATAACTAGGCCATACTAGGTACAAAATTTGCATAAATTATTAAATAAATGACATTCATTCATTAAACCATAAATTAAATAAATTGCTGCAAAATTCATGCCAAAATCGTCCTAGATTCAATTCATGCTCATTGTAGCTCGATTTTTTCGGGATTTATTGATTTTTAACCATTAAAAATCACTATCAACATTTAAATCGCATTTAAATTCAAACTAATTGACTAAACTGTTTTAGTACTCAAAATTAGTCACTACTAATTTTGTTGGTCATTAATTAGATCGATTTGATTTCATTTGCTAAATATTACGTTTTAATCATAACAATTATGAAATAAAACCAAAATAAAATATAAACATCATAAAATTTGAAACCAAAAATTTTGTACATTCTGGAACAATTCCAGGAACTATAAAAATAAAAACCATTTGCTCAAAAAATTTAAATTAATTTTATGAACAAATAGCTTTGTATTTAATGGTTTTATCAAATAAAAACATTAGATATAGTAAAACAGTGAAACAAATTATGAAATTTCACAAAGAGTATCAACATCGTAATTTCAAGTGTAAAAAGAATTTTCAAGACCAGAACTGGACGTTTCAATTTTATGAACATTATAATCTCATATTATCGACTTTTATCGTATAAAAATCAATGAAAATGAAATACATAAGTAAAAGTCACGAAATTTTACATACAATATGTAAGACATGCATGTGAGATCATATTAAAATTTCATGGCCAGAATCAACATGAAACTATTTTTAGTTAACTTTTAACTCATAAAATGCATGTTAACTCGGTTTAAACGCCAAAAATAAAATAAATAGCAAATTAATCCCTAAAATCACGAAATTTGACCACAAACTTTTTGAGGTCAGTAGGTATACATGCACCAAAATATTTCGTCAGAATCGTATTTTAACTCAAAATCTTTGATTTATTAGTTATCTTATAACTTTAACAAAAATGTCCAAAATGAACATGCATGCTACAAGCTAGCTCTGATACCAATTGAAAGTCCATAGACCTTAATTAGACTCCTCTAATTATTTACTAAATTACTTTTTTAATTTAGTTTATAATGATCTATGTAACATGCATGCAAATATAAAGACATTTATATAAGAGAAGAAATTTCCTCACATTGATATGGAAAATATAAGGGCACAACAAGAACTCCTTCTTGTTGTTCTTGAGCTAATAATATGGATGATACAAATAATCCCCAAAATAGAAGATCTCCTCTAAGTTGCACCAAGATTAATCCAAATAATCTACACTTATTATTAACTAGATAATAAGATAGATATTATTCTACTAATATTATGACTATATTACTACACTAGTAATACTTAGTAAATATTAGTATTGGAGAGTTTATAGTGAGAAGAAGAGTTTTAGAGAGAAGTATGACAATTGCACAAAATGAAGTAAGTATAAAATGAACACAAGTGCCCATTTTAAAGGCCATTTGGCCGGATGTCATAGTCCAATTATGGACTATTATTTTGCTCAATTTGGTCACATGCATTAGAGTGGAGTGTTGTAGAAAGGATGATGATTTTATTCAACTTGTTATGTCACCTTCAAAAGGTAACTAAGGAGTGTAAACATGAACAAAAATCATCACCCTTGTAACTAGTTCAAAACCGGCCCTCTTGGCCTAGTTAGGTCCATTTTGATTTTTGATATTTGTCTCACAAATACTTATTGATCATATGGTTAATTATCTTGTATAATTAAGTGTTAATTTGATCATATAACAATTATATGACTCAATTAAATAAATAATATGTACTTAACATTTTAAGTAATATTTTACCATTATATCAATATATAATGGGTCCCACAATGCTTAGTTAATTTATTTTACAACTCCTTGTAAATATAATTAACTAATTACCTCTATCTCAAAACCTCAACTAATTTAGTAATTTAACGATTAATTACTAAGTTAAATCTTATTTAATCGTATTAAAATAAGATATAAATTTATTAGTCAATTATCGCATAATTGAAAAATAAGCTTAATCGAATTTGAGTTCTAACTCATTTCTAATAATTAACTCTCGTACATATCGAATATATGTAATGTACTAATTAACTGTATCGTATACAAATAATTAGTTACTATTTGGATTTCATCCTTTAGGTGTGACCGAAAGGGATCAGTTGATCACCGCCGTCAAACGACAATAACGTCAAACTCTAGTTAGCCAACCGTTATTGATTTACGTTAATCAACTGACTAATCATATATATAGTCAATAATTATCCCAATTATATTCCATAATAAGATTTATTATGTGGCGCACTATTGTGGAGGACACCTACTCCAACAAATAATACGGTCCTAGTCTAAACCTGGCCAGACTCTCGGAATAACGTTTTCCGATTCGACATGCGATAAACATTTCGCATCCAAGACTCGGTCAATCATAGACGCCGAGTACCCCAAATTCGGTCGTATTCACGAAAAAGGCGGAAAAGAGCACAAGCCTCATAACAAGCGGTACGCTACATGAAAATGACACCACCTCGCAAGTACACAACATTTGACGGCCGGGTCGATCAACGCAAAGCGTTCGCCTCCCAACAACGTCGTCGTATGCCCACTAACACATGCAATTAAGCAGTAAGGATACACCCCCCTTCCGACATTCCAGCCTTACGAACGTGGAGGTAGCCAAGGGAATGAGAGTACAAAGCACATAACAAAATAGTGCTCAAACCATAACATTTGTAAAAACCGACTCAAAGTGGGACATACCAAAAACCGTCACAAAACATGCGATACAAGCGAATGAAATATCATATACTCAAAACATATATATTTAAAGTCATTCCTTAAATTTATACGATAAATGAACCATCGGAAATATTATAAACGAAAACGTAAACAAGAAATACAAGGAACCTTCCAGCAGGTGCCAGCCGGTCAGGTGGACCGGCTGCCGGCTACCCGGCTGGTACCATATGACATACGAAAAATCCAATAAAAAGGCAGTGTGTCCCAGCCGGTCAGGTGGACCGGCTGCCGGCTACCCGGCTGGAACCAAGGGTATATGAGAAAAACCAAGAGGAAAGGTAGGGGTGTCTCAGCCGGTCGGCTGACCGGCTGCCGGTCGGCCGGCTGAGACCTAAATCATGCATAATTTCTCACGTAACACAAAATTATACAGCCACTGCCCCAGCCGGTCGGCCGGCTGGGGTCAACATCACACGAAATTCACCATTTCACTAAGGATCAACATTTAACAACAATCATCAATTATCATAATTCATCAATTCTCATATGAATTATCAACAAACAACAACTATCATCATCAACACAATTTCTAAGCTTACCAATCATATTCTAAATACGATTCCTAACATAGAAAACACGTAAAACATGTAAATGATATCGAGTAACCCTTCACCGTTACCTTTTTGCGTCTTACTCCGCGTCAATGTCCTCTTCAATCAAGAAGTAGTCTTTGTCGGGATCTTGAAGGTCACCACCTACAAATAGTTAATAAAAGATGAATATAATTCACCTTGAGAAAGACGGATAATTTGAAAAGCGAGAAAGACGGTAATTTTATTACCAATACGGATAGAGGACGATGAGAGGAAAAGAATAAGACGAACTTACGTGAATTTGAGCGAGAATTGAAAGAGTTATGACGATTCTAAGACGGATCAAAAATGGAAGCTAGGTTTTTGGGGTTTTCTTAGTGAGGAAGAAAGAGTTTGAGTTGTGAGGAAGAATTAGGGTTAGGGTGAGTATATGAAGAGTGAGTGGAAAAAGTCAAGAAAAGTCAAAGACCTAAGACGTGATTCACTTGGAATCTCGCGTAATATCCAAATACGAACTCGGAAATTCTAAATTCGACTCGCGAAATTTAATTCTAAACTAAAACTAAATTTCGCTGAAAAGTATCCGTAAAATATTTTTACTATAAAAATAGGGTACATTTGCGGGTGTTACAATCACCCCACCTTTTAAACAGTTTCGCCCTCGAAACTTGAGCGAAAGAAAGATACCTTAAACGAATAGACTCGGATATTTAACACGCATAGAAGCTTCCGTTTCCCAAGTCTCTTCTTCGACATTGGCACATCTCCACAAGATTTTCACTAAAGGAACCACTTTACTTCTCAACTTCTTATCCTTGCGGTCTAGGATGCGAATCGGCTTCTCTTCAAAGGACAAATTTGGTTCAAGCTCGGGCATTTCCTTTTGAAAGACATGGCTTGGATCACTAACATACTTTCTCAATTGAGAAACATGGAATACATCATGAACCTTAGCCAAATTCGGGGGCAAGTCCAACTTGTAAGCAACGACGCCAATCCTTTTCACAATATCAAAGGGTCCAATGTATTTCGGGCTCAATTTACCCTTAACACCAAACCGTTTAACACCCTTCATTGGAGATACTTTCAAGAACACCTTATCTCCAACCTCAAATTCTAGGGCTCTTCTTCGGATATCGGCATAAGACTTTTGACGGTCTTGAACGGCTTTCATTCTATCACGAATGACCTTCACATTATCAATAGTCTTAATGAGAACATCGGGGCCTAAGTCACGAACATCACTCAATTGATTCCAACATATAGGACTCCGACATTTCCTTCCATAAAGAGCTTCATAAGGAGCCATCTTGATCTATGCATGATAACTGTTGTTGTAAGAAAACTCCACCAACGGTAGACTCTTTTCCCAACTAGATTGGAAGTCGAGTGCACAAGCCCTAAGCAAGTCTTCTAAAGTCTGATAGTCCTCTCGGTCTGACCATCGTTTGCGGCATGAAATGCGGTACTCAACAACAATTTACTACCCATGGCTTCTTGTAAAGCCTTCCAAAATCTCGAACAAAATCTCGGATCTCGGTCGGATATGATCTCCTTAGGAACGCCATGGTATCTAACAATCTCATCAACATAGGCTTTCGCTAGTCGATCTAAACTTCAGGTTTCTTTGATCGGAATAAATCTAGCACACTTGGCCAAACGATCAACAACAACCCAAACGGCATCTTTACCTCCAACGGTCCTCGGCAAAGCCATAACAAAATCCATAGAAATAGATTCCCACTTCCATAGTGGAATATCCAACGGTTGTAGCAATCCACCGGGCCTCTTGTGTTCAATCTTCACTTGTTGGCAAGTAAGACATCTTCCAACATAAGACACAACATCGCCCTCCAAGTTCGGCCACCAAAATTGTAACTTCAAGTCTTTGTACATCTTATCACCCCCGGGGTGAATAGAATAAGGGGAAAGGTGAGCTTCATCAAGAGCTCGCTTTCTCAAATCAAGAGCACTAGGCACAAACAAACGGCCATGGAATCGAAGAACACCTTTATCATAAAAATTGAAATCTTTAGCTTTACCTTCAAGAAGCTTGGCTTGAATAGACTTGTAGGTAAGATCATCAACTTGGCTTTCGCGGATCTCGCGGAGAAAAACAGGCTCGGCAGTCATAGCACCAACATGAACAAATCCACGCTCCACGAATTCCAACTTCAACTTTCGAAACTCGGCACAAAGATCATCGGGTAATACCCGCATAGCATTCAATGCATGAGAAGCTTTCCTACTAAGAGCATCGGCAACAACATTAGCCTTCCCTTCATGATACAACAACTCAAAATCATAATCGTTCACCAATTCCAACCATATTCTTTGTCTCATATTCAACTCTTTTTGAGTAAATATGTACTTCAAACTCTTGTGATCGGTGAATATACGACAATGAACTCCAATAAGATAGTGTCTCCACACTTTCAAAGCATGAACAACGGCGGCCAATTCCAAATCATGAGTACAATAGTTCACTTCATGAACTCTCAACTGCCTCAAAGCATACGCCACCACTTTCCTACTTTGCATAAGAACACAACCCAAACCCATCTTGGAAGCATCACAATAGACATCAAAGTCTACACCATCTTCAGGCAAAGTCAACACCGGAGCGGTAGTTAACCTTTTCTTTAACTCTTGAAAAGCGGCTTCACATGCTTCATTCCATAGGAACTTGGTTTCCTTCTTCAACAACTGGGTCATCGGTCTAGCAAGCTTAGAGAAATCCTTGACAAATCTACGGTAATAACCAGCTAAACCAAGAAAACTTCGAATTTCTCTAATATCGGTCGGACTCTTCCAATCAACAACGACCTCAATTTTCGAAGGATCCACCATTACACCCTCTTTAGAAATCACATGCCCAAGAAAGGACACCTTAGGTAACCAAAATTCACACTTGGAGAATTTAGCAAACCACTTTTGACGACGAAGAACACCCAAAATAGTCCTTAGATGAATAGCATGCTCTTCTTCGGACTTGGAGAATATAAGGATATCGTCAATGAACACCACCACACACTTGTCAAGGTACTCACTAAATGTGCGGTTCATTTGGTCCATGAAAATAGCGGGAGCATTCGTCAATCCAAATGGCATCACTTTGAACTCATAATGACCATACCTTGTACTAAAAGCAGTCTTCGGAATATCAACATCTCGAACAGGAATTTGGTGATAACTGGATCTCAAATCAATATTGGAAAAAGTAGAAGCACCCTTTAGTTGATCAAACAAATCTTCAATTCTTGGTAAAGGATACCTATTCTTGATTGTAATCCGATTCAACTCACGGTAATCAATACAAAGCCTCATAGAACCATCTTTCTTCTTCACAAAAAGAACGGGAGCACCCCAAGGCGAGGTACTTGGTTGAATAAAACCCTTCTCAATCATATCATCAAGCTGCTTCCTTAATTCCTTCAACTCGGTTGGAGCCATACGGTAAGGAGCTTTGGCTATGGGTCCAGAACCAGATACAAGATCAATAGAGAACTCAACATCACGCTCGGGAGGGATCCCGGGCAAATCTTCAGGGAATACATCAACATATTCACGAACAATAGGCACATCTTCAATATTTGGCAAAGAGGTAGTTGAAGAAGTCACAATACACAAGTATGCTTGGTGACCCTTTCTTACCATACTTACCAACTTCATGGCGGAAATCAAAGACACACCTTTTCGGGGATGAGATCCCTTATAGGTTATTCTAACTCCTAAAGGACTCTTTACATAAATCTTTTGATCACGACACTCGAACCTAGCATGGTACAATGCTAACCAATCAATGCCTAAAATTATATCGAACTCTCCTAGAGGGAACTTAAGGAGATTAGCGGGAAAGATAGAACTCGCAATAGATATTGGGACATTAGGATATAGAGTAAAACAAGAGATAATATCTCCGGATGGTAAGGATATTGGAGTATCCTCACTAGATGTAGGCTCGATAGATAATTTATTAGCATAAGTCGAAGACACAAAAGACATAGATGCACCGGTATCAAAAAGAATAAGACACGGTTGCTCTAAGATTGAGAACATACCCATAATTATCTCCGCATGAGCATCGGCTTTGGCACGGCTCATAACAAAGATAGAACCCTTAGGTTTAGCAATTGGAGGGGGCAACTTACGATCGGAGCAATCCTCATAACGGTGACCACCCTTTTGACAAAAGTAGCAAATATAAGGTCGGTTGGAACAAGGAACACCAGTATGGTATGGTTGTCTACAACGGTTGCACAAGCGACCTTGAGCTTGAGGAGGAGCATATGGTCTATGAGCCACATTAGAAGTAGCTCGGGGAATGAAAGGAGCGGGAGCTCTTGCATTTGCATTTGAAGGAGGATTAAATATCCTCTTGTTAGCATAAGAGCTAGAAGAAGACGGAATAAACGGTCTCTTCCCAAAGACATTTGGCCTAGGAGTGAAAGAAGGAGAGGGATTATTCATCATAGCTTCATCCCTAATGGCCTTCAAAGAATTCTCGGCCCACAAAGCATCATCATATAAATCCCCAAAGGAAGTAGTATTCCTCCTCACTTTACTTTGAAGCACAGCACTCAACTTGTTGCGGTAATAGAAGGTTCGGTCCTCGTCATCTCTGATAAGTCTCGGAGCAAAATGAGCAAGCTTGTTGAACTCCGTAGTGAAGTCCTGTGCCGACAAGTTGCCTTGCTTAAAGTCAATAAACTCCTTGAGCCTTTGTTGCTTAAGCTCCTTAGGATAGAATCGACCTTCCACTAGAGCTTTGAAACAAGCCCAATTGAAATCATCTTCGAGAGTAGCGGTGGCACTAGTGATAGCCCACCAATTATCTGCTTCCCTTACAAGGAAGTGCTTTGCGTTCCTCACCTTGTCCTCTTCACGGACTTGGTATAGATCAAACTGCTTCTCCATCTCTCGGAACCATTCCGATAGCTCGGTAGGGTCCGGCTCTCTACCGTAAGGTATAATCTTACTCCTAGCTATTTGACTTGCTACCCAAGCGTAGCCTCCTTGATGATTATCTTCTCTTCGAGGGGGAACTTGGTTGGCTAGAGCAATAGCCGCATCCTGTTGATTCTTCAACACTTGAGTAAGAGCTTCCAGCATAACATTCTCTACTACTCGAGGTCTAACCATCTTCATAAGAAACAAAAACAAATTAAGTTACTCCTATCAATTAACATAAATAAATAGACTACCAAGTAAAGTCCTTATCTTCTACCCATCTCTCATTTATTATTTCAAGGTCAAGTAGTTTAAGTTTAGGGTTCACGTGTGTGCGTCGGGAGCGATAAAGCTCTGATACCAACTGTGACAACCCTCGCGAATGCGGAAATAAAACATACAAGCATGTGATTTAATTAGCGGAAATACGATGTTTTTAAAACATTTTCACATGCAAATAGAAAATACGAGGAGTGTCAAATATTACAAACCAAATACAAAATACTACAAGAGACGTAGTCTCTCAAAGTGTTAACAAAAGACAAAGTTATTTAGCATCTAGCTAATGAACGTCTAGAGGTGTTTCATCCAGGGACAACGCCCGCTAGCTCACACCCGAACCAAAAATACCAAGCAAAATGCCATCCAATCAAGCAACCTGTTCATCCATGAAAAACATGAACGCCACAGTCGGTGGGGAGTAACTCCGGGTTCTCCCAGTCATATCACATTAAACGTACATAGAAGGAAATACAAAAGTAGAAGCATGCATATATAGATATACATATGAAATATGATAAGGATAGATAGGCAATTCAATATATAATGATAAGAGCATATGGAGTACAAGTCAGAATCCATCATGTTATACAAAGACTCGGGGAAGACACTCTTAGGCAACCGAATACGCTCACTAGGGCTTGCATCTCACCGTTAGCGGTATAAGTTTGATAAGATTGAGACTCGACAACCAAACCATGCCAAGTCCTTCAATGATCACGAATAATCAATCATGTAATCATCCATCCAAACATACCAATACATTGACGATATCTCTCACGGTAAATGAAACGCACTAGCACCGTGTACATGGCAAGTATGATTAAAAGGCATCAACGGGATAAACATTTCCCTGAACGCATACACGATTACATTTCGTATATGTAGACTAATTTCCTCCGGTAGGACGACGATAATAATACGGTCCTAGTCTAAACCTTTTTTTTTTTTTTTTTTTGGTAAAAGGTAAATTATATTAGAATCAAAATACTATTACAATGTATTCAACCATCATTACATTCATCATACTACTAAACAAGCTCAAATACAGTAAAATGCCAAGCATCCTACTACAAACACGCCTTCCCCATCAAATAAATCCAGCCTGATGACACCATTGTCTTAGATCAGCCTGCATAGTACCCATAAAACAGCCTTCAAATCGTCTTCTGCAATCATTTCTCACCTGCAACACAATCTGAATAGGCTGTCTCACATACCCATCAATCCTACAAACATTCCTCATGTGCCAGACCTCATAACAGACCCCTGCAACCAGAGCAAAACACATCTGCCTCATAAACATCTTCAGTTGTCTGCCCAATTTAGCAGTAACTATACATTGCAGCAAGTCGTTCCCATGCACTCCAACCATACCAGCAAGAATAGCCATACACTTCCTAATGTAGCAGCATTTCAGAAACAAATGTGTGTGATCCTCAACTTCCAGTCCACAAAGATAGCAATTAATAGGCACATCAATACCCATACCAATGAGTCTATCCAGAGTAAGCAGTCTTTGCTTCATAACCAGCCACAAAGTAAAATTCCATTTAGATAAATTGTACCTATTCCAAACCATATGGTACCAAGGAACATTCTGCCCAGTACTATCCTGCAACCATTGATACCCATCAGCAATAGTATAACCCTTTTCATTGCCTCTCCACTTACCCTATACATAGCCATTCCTTACTCTATTCTTCACCTCACAAATTTTCCTCCAAGCCCAAGAACTATATGTAGAAGGCTCATAATCCATCCATGACTCACCTTTCAAATAAATGCTATCAATCCATTTGATCCATAACTGATCCTTCTTACAAACAATCCACCAGACCAACTTCCCAATAGCTGCAATATTCCTTAGCCTACTATCAGTCAGTCCAAGACCACCAGTTTTCTTAGGTGTACATAGCACACTCCAAGATACTAGGGGAGTCTTAGAGTATTTATCTTCACCCTCCCAGAGAAAATTCAAGCACAATGCCTGAATTCTATCCAACACCCCAACTGGTAACACAAAAATCTGAGACCAATGATTATGAATTGTTGCCAGAACAGCCTTCACCAATATCAATCTCCCAGAATAAGAAATCCTTCTGCTATTCCACCCCCTTATTCTCCTGATCATTCTGTCTACAAGTATATTACAATCCATCCTAGACAATCTTTTATGAGAAATTTTCACTCCCAAATACTTAAAAGGTAATTCCCCTTGTTTGAACCCAGTACCCTGAAGCAACACTTGTAAAACAGCAGGATCAACCCCATTACAGTAAATATCAGATTTATCAGAATTAATACTTAAACCAGATGCACAAGTGAACCTTTTTAAAAGTATCCATGATAATAAACACATATCTAATATCCCCTTTACAAAAAAGAAGCAAATCATCTGCAAACATAAGGTGAGTCAACTTAATACCTTTGAAAAGTGGGTGGAAATGAAATCCAGGTATAGTAGTAGTGGTGTGCAAAAGTCTGCTCAAATACTCCATACAAATAGTGTATAAAAGAGAAGACATAGGATCTCCATGCCTCAAACTCCTGGCTCCCTTAAAAAAACCATGAGATTGCCCATTCAGAACAATAGAATAACATGGAGTACAAACACATTGCATTACCATATTAATCAGACCAGTAGGATAGTTAAGGGCTTGCATCATCTTTTCAAGAAACACCCATTCCACAGAATCATAAGCCTTCCT
This sequence comes from Heliosperma pusillum, assembly GCA_022085475.1. NCBI lineage: Eukaryota > Viridiplantae > Streptophyta > Magnoliopsida > Caryophyllales > Caryophyllaceae > Heliosperma > Heliosperma pusillum. The sequence goes on along the minus strand of JAIUZE010030978.1, from coordinate 9,102 downwards.
AAGATCAATCTTCATTAGACATCTAGGTGAAGCATTCCTCCTCTTATACATCCTGACCAAATCTTGGCTAATCAGGATATTTCCAAGTATACTTCTACCTTTGATAAAGGCACATTGTGCAGGATCAATAATCATGGCTAAACTATCACTCATTATGTCACACAGAATCTTGGAAATTACTTTATAAATGGTGTTGCAACAAGCAATAGGTCTGAATTTAGACACATGATGTGGGCTATCAACTTTAGGAATCAGCACCAGATTTGTACAATTCACTTGCCTTAGCAGCTTCCCATTTCTGAAGAACTCAATCACAGCACTACAAATATCCCCTTTAATATACTCCCAAGAAGCCTTAAAAATACCACTAGTGAACCCATCAGGCCCAGGACTCTTCTCACTAAGGATAGAGAAAACTGCCCCCTTGATATCCTCCATTGTAGGCATTCTACACATAGAACCCCAATCATTCTCATTCACCACCTTCCCTCTCCTAACAACACTGCTATAAAACTCAGTAATTTCTCCACTCTGACCAAGAAGCTTCTGATAAAAATCTACAAATGCTTGCATAATAGAATCAGAAGTATGACAATCAACACCAAAACTATTCTTAATAGATACAACTTTATTATGCAACTGTCTCTGTTTAATAGCCTGACGAAACATATTAGTATTAGAATCACCTTTTTTAGCCCAACTAGCCTTAGCTTTTTGTCTAAGAAAATCATCTCGAGCTCCAGCCAACATTCCATAGGACTCCCTAAGCTGCCTCTCCTTATCCATCAAGATAGGACTACTATAATTCATTTGAAGTTGAATCTGAGCATCAATAAGCAACCTGAGAGCAACCTTAGAGTTCCTTTCTATATCAGAAAACAATTCCATGTTAAGCTGCTTGAAATGAGGCTTCAACATCTTAAGTTTAGTAACAACCTTAAACATAGCTGTCCCCACAACATTATCATGCCACACCTGTTTAATCATGTCATGATATCCATCAGCCTTGGTCCACATATTGAAAAATTTAAATGACTTACTACTACTTCCAGCATTCACCCCACAAGAAACAATACAAGGACAGTGATCAAAATGTCCTTCGGGGAGGTAATGTGCAAACCAATCAAACCACCTATTCAACCATCCTCCATTAACTAAAACCCTATCAATCCTACTAAATATCCTAGTTTCACTTGGTTGTTTATTGTTCCAAGTAAAAAAGGCTCCAGTAGATTTGATATCAGATAATTCACAACACTGAACCATAGATTGAAAAGGCAGCATTTCCTCATCCTTTACCATATTTCCCAATCTCTCATTAGCATACATAAAGTTGTTAAAATCCCCCAACACAATCCAAGGCTCAAGGATATAGAATCTCTTCAAGGCACTCCACAATGGTACCCTCTCCTCAACTTTATTGAATCCATAAACAAAAGTAGCAAATAATTCCATATCAGAAACTCTATCCTTGATTTTGGCATGAATAAACTGAGAATCAAGCTCCAAAACCTCAAGATCAATTCTAGACTCCTTCCATACTACCCAAATTCTTCCACCATCATGAGCAGAATTATTAGTAACATAACTAAAATTTGGACACACATTACTAACAATTCCATTTAGAGACCTAAGTTTAACCTTAGTATCAAGGAGCCGAAACAAATCCACATCATTCTGATGTAGAAACCAACGAACTTCTTTCTGCTTTGTTGGACTGTTTAGACCCCTAATATTCCATGCTCCAAATCTAATCATTAGAAGAAGGGGGATTCCCACCACCTCCTTTATCAACCAATTCAACATTGTCACTAACCACATTCATAGCATCATTAAAATTCACTGAAAACTCCTTATCCTGACCTCCAACTAATCTAGACTCATGTCTCATCAATTTGGTAATCACCCTAGCAGGTGTAAAAGCTGAATTCAGACCAACATTACGAGACACAGCAGGTGTAACCAAACCAGAATTTCCCAAAACTTTCCTTACAGGAAGACTACAAAAATCCTTAGGATCCACCACACTACTCACTTTTGGTTGCCAAACCTGCCTAGGAGGCTGTACTTTCTTCACACCCGGCTGAACCCCTAATTTCCTTCTACACATCTCAGCAGAATGTCCAATCCCACAGCATTGCTGACAGCTAATAGAAAGCCAATCATACTCAAAAGCTACCTTAACCTCAGCACCCAAGTCATCATCAAACTCTATATTCTGAGGAAATTGCTGATCAAGCTCCACCTCAACCATAATCTTCGTATAACCCAACAAAGTTTTAGAGAGAGTAGCATCATCAATGCGGATAAACCTTCCAATCAAGCCTGCCAGTTTCTCTAAGCACTTATTCCCCCAAAACTTCAAATCTAGTCCAACTAACTTAATCCAAATAGGCACTTTCTTAACAGACACTTTAGATATTTTAATGGAGGCATCCCAAGGTTTAATAACCATTTGTTTACCATCAAACAAAAACATACCATTCTCCAGGACCAGTTTATGGTGCTCAGCTTTAGCAAACCTAACCACAAACAAACCATTGGGAAGGAACTATACCTTAGTAATCTCATAGGCCGCCCAAATCCTCCTCAGAAATCCTTCAATAACCGCTCGAGGCGGATTCGCCCCCATGACATAGCCATAGACCGCCTGTTTCCAGTATGCTATTTCATCTTGAACATCCTCCATTGATAGCTTCATCCTCGGTTGCACTGACTCCTTTGATAGTGATCCAACTTCATTAATTGTGTCCAAAACTGGAGAAGAAACCACCACCTTCCCCCGTTTACCTCTACTAGAGACCACCGTCCATTCATTCTGATCATTCTGTTCAAACGCCTCTCCATGATCCACTTCATTCAGGACATCATCTATTGCTTCATGAACATTCGCAATCTCCTCCTCAATACTCTCCACACGCACTGTTCTTTTATCATTTTTATTTTTACTACAAGCAGTTTGATTGGTTTTATTACAATTACTATTACTATTTTTAATACTTAATGATCTATTATTATTACTTGATATTGGTAAGGAATGAGATACATTATTGGTTTTTGCCATTGCACAAACTCCAAGAACCCTAGAAAATTAGAGCCTTTCTCTCTCTAAATTTCTATCTCATTCCCTTGTCTTTGATACCTTTCCTAGTCTAAACCTTGCCAGACTCTCGGAATAACGTTTTCCGATTCGACATGCGATAAACATTTCGCATCCAAGACTCGGTCAATCATAGACGCCGAGTACCCCAAATTCGGTCGACATTCACGAAAGAGGCGGAAAAGAGCACAAGCCTCATAACAAGCGGTATTGATAAGTAAATATTTGTATGGTTTTAACCCCCAATTGAGCTCGGTTTTGTATGTCATTTGTGCTTTGTTAAGCCACTTTATGAGCTAATATCGTCTTCTAGGCGAATTCCTATGTTCTAACGTGTTTTGTATGGAAAGTGACGTTTCTACGCCCTTTTTCTATATTCCCGAGCATTTGCCTAGAACCCGACGATTCGAAGAAGCAAGCTCGACCATAACAAAGGCATTTCAAGAAGGTTCACTAATTCGAAAGAGAGAAGAAGCAAACATAGTTTCGTAGTTGTCGGAAGATCAATCATTTAGGCAGAAGAATTCATCGTCTTACATCAAACCCTATCAACAAACCCGACTCAAGAGGTCAAGGGGGATGTTGGAAGTCAAGTCAAAGCAAAGGAAGATGAAACGTTAGTCAAAAGGACCTGGATGACCACTTACTCGATCGGGGAAGTGTGTACCCGATCGGGTTTTTGTGCTGCTTCGAGAAAACGGCGTCTTCTTCCTACATTTGTCCAATGTGTTTAATGCCCGACCTCTTCTCCACGAAACCCTAATACTATAAATAGATGCTCTAGCCCCTCATATCAAATCATCCATCTTTTTATACTTCTCTTCTCTTCTTACATTTCTCCTTAGATTAGGAGGAAGGGGGAACTAGCCTCCCTTCTCTCATTTTCTTCTTCTTTAGTCTTTAGTTCTTAGTTTATTTATGTCCCTTAGTTTAGATTAATAAGGATTTCATCCTTGTAATCTCCTTTGTGTGGTTCAAGTGTTGCAATTCAAGGATCGTTTATTATATGCAAGGATTTTCTATTATTGTTATCATTGTCGTCATATAGGTATTTCTGTTTTATCCCTTGTTTAATGTTCTTATTATTTTCCATTTGATTGTTATTCGCTATACATATTGTCTTAGATTCATTTTAGTACCGTTATAATCGTTGTTTCGTTTCCTAGATTGTCAATTAGCGTCGTTATTATCGCCATATAAAAAGTCAAAACCAAATAAACATGTCTATCCTAGTTTTCATTGTTAATATCATTTTAGACATAGATATCATCATGAGTGAGTAGTCATCCTTTCTAGGGTGTAGGGTAGCCATGTTAGATTGATTAAAAGATGTTAATTGGATAAAGGAATTGTGCCTTTAAAACATTGTGTCTATGCATGTTTGGATTCTAACGATAGTTAACGATTTTTAGCTAAAATCATTTGACTAGTATGGAATTCTTTTCCAAGGTAGATATACAAGAATTGAATAGACAAAGCGTGACGTAGTGGATTAAGACCTAGTAAATCGCACTAAAAGCCTGCTAGACCATCTGATCTATGATTGTAATGAACACGCCATTCTTACGAATGCTCAATGAATTATTTGCATATCCTAAATCCAATTTAATCAATATATCAATCTATATGTGTGAACCTACTTCCCTACATGCTTTTCATTACTTGCTTTACTATTTTTATTTTGTTTTTATTTATGCTTTATATTAGTTTAGATATCAAAAATCTCAAAACCCAGATAATCATTAGATAGAACTCAATTGCGAGACAATTCACATTCCATAGGAAATACCATCTCCCTGAGGATCGACCCCTACTTCCCTAATTACATTAATTTGTTATTAGCCTAGTCTGGGTAATTTATCTTTGTATCGGGCTCGCGACAAGCCACGATCAAATTTTGGCGCCGTTGCCGGGGAGCACGGTTTAGTTTTCCTTTTTCTTGTGATTTTTATCGCAATTAGTTTTATCTAGTCTTTAGGAACCCAAATTCCTTTAGACCTCTCTTGATTTTTCATCTTAGCTTTTCAATCTTATGCCCAGATCTTCTAGACTAGGGACCTCTAATTCTTTAGACCCCGAACTAGAAAGAACTCTGCGTAGGATACGAAAGCTATTCAACGAAATCTCAAAAGCTTCTGATACTTCAAGTTTAGACCGTATTCGTGAGAAATACTCGGATATTCTATCTAATCTTGCAGGAGAAGAAGATTCATTCTCATCTCTATTCACAAAAACCGCTCAATCTTCATTCCATCTTCACCTTCACATTAGGAAATGGTTCGACTTTCCGACCATTCCAAACCCACCGCAGAAACACTTCCAAGGGGTATTACTACACCCCAAATCGAAGCCCAAAACTTTGCAATCAAACCATCCTTCATTAACCTTATAGAAAGAAGCCAATTTAGTGGCAATGCCGCAGAAGATCCCAACCTTCACATCCAAAACTTCTGTGACTATTGCTCCACTATTAGACAAAATGGAGTCACCCAAGAGCAAATTAGAGAGATGCTCTTCTCATTTTCTTTGAAGGGTAAGGCAAAGTTGTGGATTCATAGCCTTGATAAGGTTACTTTAGGTATCACCGATTGGGAGAGCTTATCTCTTGCCTTCTACCAAAAGTACTTTCCCCCGGAAAAGACCGCTTTGTTGAGAAGTCAAATCACTGGTTTCCAACAAGGGGATGATGAGAGCCTATATGAAGCTTGGGAGAGGTACAAGGACTTACAAAGAGAATGTCCTCATCATGGGTTAGATTCATGGATCCTTGCCATCACATTCTATAATGGGTGTTATATAGAGTCCCGTCGAATCCTGGATTCTGCTAACAATGGAAGATTTGCTCAAATCAATGTTGAAAATGCTCACACTACCATTGAATCCATGGCAATTCACGATTCTCAATATAGAAATTCCCGCTCCATACCATCAAAATCTAAGCAAGAAGACCCCGCTTTAACACTTTTACAAGCCCAAGTAGCCCTTCTTACACAAAAGCTAGAACAAATTCAATCCTTTACATTTCAACAGAGTGACAATGGTGTAAGTAAACTTGAATCCATAATGCTGCAATTAGCTCAAAGGCAAGACACCATGATAGCTCAATTCCAAGAGAGTGATCAAGCTAAGGATGTCGCCATCAAATTGTTGGAAGCTAAAATTTCCAATTTACCTCTTCTAATACCCACCAAGAGCACGGGCAGCTACCTTCCCAATGTTACCAACCTCACGAAACTGTAAATGCCATTTCCTCGATAAGTGGTAAGCATAATGACGAGCCCGTGGTTGTTAATGTTGAAGCTAAGGTGCCCATGTCAAAAGGGAAAGAGCCCGAGATTCCTATTGAGATCAAGGTCCCATTTCCCGAAAGATTAGCAAAGCACAAGGAGGAGGCAAAGTATGGTAAATTCCTTGACGTCGTTAAAAACTTAAAGGTAACAGTCCCTTTCCTTGAATTGCTTTCCGAAGTTCCTTCTTATTCCAAGTTTATGAAGGAAGTCCTCAAAAAGAAGAGATCCTTCAATGAGATGAAGACCGTAGCTTTCACTGAAGAGTGTAGTGCACTCTTGCAAAATAAGTCTCCACCAAAACTCAAGGACCCTGGTAGTTATTCCATCCCTTGCACTATAGGCACATACACCATTGATAAGGCCCTTTGCGACCTAGGTGCTAGTGCAAGTGTCATGCCCTTTTCTATTTTTGAAAAACTTAACATGGGTGCTTTAAAATGCACTAATATTACTTTGCAAATGGCGGACCGTTCTCTAAAACAACCTATGGGTGTTTTAGAAGATGTGCCCGTCAAGGTTGGTAAGTTTTTCATTCCCGTTGACTTTCTAGTACTTGACATTGTCGAAGACTCTCAAATCCCAATCATTTTGGGAGACCCTTTTTGCACACCAATGGTGCAGTTTTCGATGTCAAGAATGGGAAGTTGACACTAGAGATAGGAGATGACAAGGTGACCTTTAGTAAAAATGCCACCGTTAGGAGTCCTGTGGTAGAAGAACCTTGTTATGTGCTTAATGTTGATGACTCTTCTATTGTTTCTTCTATGCCTTGATCCTTACTGACGGATCCGGTGGAGGCACAGGTTAGTGTTGATTCTCTTGCAGGTGAGCATACTAAAAGCACTACTGCTAAAAGTGCTAGAAGGGGCTATTCTCGGAAAAGCTTGGAATGGATGGAGAATGTAAAGAACGTTATGATGATGAGTTTGGATGATAGTGAGCTTAAAGATAAAGGATGATTTCAAAGAAAGAATTGGAGTCTAGCAAGACTTTTAAATTGCGCTTCTCGGGAGGCAACCCGTGTTCCTTTTCCTTTTGCATTTTTATTTTTGTATTCCCTTTTTCATTATTAGGATTTATTTTGCAGATGAAAGAGTTTTTGAAGAATCTATAAAGACCTTCCTTGTCAAGTCCAAAAGACTAGCTTGGGGGAGTCCGCGCTGACTAGTAAGCTTCATTCTTCTTTCATTTTTCCTTTTCCCCATTAGGCATCTCATTGCATATTTGTGTCTTTGTGCTCACATTGAGGAACAATGTGTTGTTTAGTCTGGGGGCGGGATTGCATTTTCCATTTTGGCATTTTAGTTTTTGAATAAAGAAAGAGAAATTTGTGTAAAATGTTAAAAAACTTTTGAACACATTGAATGCTTTTCATGCTTTGCTTTGCTTGTTTACTATGCTATCATGTTACATTTCCCAAACTTAGAGCTTTCAAAAGATAATGATTCAATATTCATTGAATTGTGCATACATGGGGAAGCCTTGTACACAGTAGGCATGGAATGAATCTATAGATGAGTACGCTTGATCTTGACATTTGGCAAGTTACATATATTTTAAGGTAGAACCTCCTTAGGCTGGTACATCTATACCCAGTCTCATTAAGGTGTGTGTAGTTCTCCTTGTGATGTGTGTCATGTCAAAATGCATAAGTATGGTTCGCATTTCATTCCTATAAGCATTGCATTCATGATTCACTAAGATCTGAAGCCTTTTTCACTTTGAATTACACCTCAAAATTAACGCCTTCATACAAATGCTTCACAAAATAATAGCTACATACAAAAACTGCCTACCTTTTGAGCTAGTAGTTAGACTATGGTGTATGGGTGCTCTTTTGAGAAGATTTTGTTCCTCAATGACAAAGTGAATTTGGAGAACGAAAAATATTCAAGAAGTGATGTTCAAAAGAAAAGAAAAGAAAAAAAAGAAATAGAAAAAGAAAAAAAATGAAAAAATCGAAAGAAAAAGAGAAAAAAAGAAGAAATAAAAGAAGAAGTTGTGAGTATCTCCTCAAAATGTCAAATCAATAGAAGGAGTTTACCCTTATGTTTCGTGTGTAATAAGCCAATTGTTACTTCTGGCTTCATCTTTTGTTTTGTGGGAAATTCACCGAAAGTTTGGATTGAGAAATCATTTATCATTGGTCAGTTGCTAGCTCACTCTAAATTTCACATGACCATAACTGTTTGTCCACCTTTCACCCATTTCCCAAAGCCTTCTTCATTACTTTTTCGGCTTCTTTTCTATGTGCATTGTGATCTTTGACTTGTGTTTTGAATTGTTTACCATATTAGACTGCGGACACATTTTCATAAGTCGTAGATAGGTGAGTGTCTCAAAAACATTTACACATAAAGAAATCACCTTTTACATACATTGAGTGTTCGAGTGTGCCGGGAGAGTCCATTTGTAAAAAGATCATGCAATAGCCGAAAATCTATAGTGAAATTCTTTGTGCTACGCCGTTATGTAAATCTCATCCATGTTTATGTATCATTCTTGCCCACGTTGTTTTTGGGGTTATGATTCATTATGTTTCCAAAGTTTTACGTTGAGATTTGTTTCTTGATGTGTAGTAGCCAATGCTTGCAACCTTGTCCTGCTATTGTTTGTTATGTTTGCTTGAGTACAAGTAAAGGTTTAGCTTGGGGGAGTTTGATAAGTGAATATTTGTATGGTTTTAACCCCCATTTTAGCTCTGTTTTGTAT
>JAIUZE010030977.1:0-10083 GCA_022085475.1 Heliosperma pusillum | reverse complement strand
GACGGCTCAAAAGTCAAGAAAAGTAAAAGACGACTTAAAAGTCAAGAAAAGTCAAAGACGACTTAAAAGTCAAGAAAAGTCAAAGACGACTTAAAACGGGATTCTCATGGAATCTCGCGGAAATTTCAAATACGAACTCGGAAATTCTAAATTCGACTCGGAACATAAAATTCTAAATTAAAACTTAAATTTGCTGAAAGGTTTCCGTAAAATATTTTCACTAGAAAAATAGGGTACATTTCCGGGTGTTACATAACCGTTGTCAATATTTGTTATTAAGATTTTTATTATCATCTCCCTTATTAATCAGGTATTATTTTTATCAACTATTTCTTATTAAGATTTTCTAGCTAGATTGTTCAATTCTTATTATTGAATTCAGTGTATTGTCTTTAGTGTTTGTTAGCTTTGGTCATTGTTGAAGATTCCCAAATTATTTAGCTTTTGGTCATTCATTATTATACAGTCTCCATGTTTAATTACTTCTTATTATTGAATTTTGGATTTTCTGAATGTCGTTTATTATTGAATTTGTGAATTAGTTCAATTCTAATTTTGCTTTATCGATTGAATAGCTTTGAATTGAATTAGTTTAATAACTTCTAAACTTAAGTCAAAAAACAAATTAATGTATCAACATTAATATTATTAAATAATAAGTTCAAACGGCGCCACACACAAATGGCCAAAACAACCAAACAACTACAACCAAACAACAACAACAAAGTAAATTGAGTCCGGGTAAATCTCCCGGATAGCTGCCACCGCTAGAGCATATGCATCAATCGGGTCAGCCTCGGCCAGAACCAACCCTTCCCACTGCTCTACCTGGGTCACTTCAACGAGGTCGACCCCATTTGGGAAACGGTGACGGTCATGTTCGGAAGCCACCCATAGATATGGCCCAGGCTGGTGGTCCGTGCTCTCAATAAAATCTTTTCGCCCATGCCCGGCCTTGTCAAACATTCTTGCCAGTTTGAATGCGGACGCAAGATGAGCATCCGTCATCCCAAACTCGAAAACGAGTTCCCCTGTAAAGTACCTGCGATGATAATTTGGTCACATCTTCTTGATTAAGTAGCCATTTCGAATAAGCGTATCACGGAGTTTTTGTAGCTTTTACACACAACGTAGCCACCCTCAATATGACAAGGCATTTGTTTCATGATGCAAGCATATGGTTTAGTAAAAGTTTCAGACATTTTGTTAGTATTGAGGCTGGGAAATTTTGTATGGTTTAGCAAATATGTTATTGATTGGAGTTGGGAAATTTTGTATGTGGTTGATAACCTTGTATTGAGGCTGTATTTATAGAGACTTATTGATTGGAGTTATTGAGTCACATGCAGTTATTGATTCACATGCATGCATTGGTTCACACGAAGGCATTGATTCACATGCATTTACAAATCTCAAAACGACTATACATTCACATGCAGTACGTTATTGATTGAGTAAATGTGTGAATGTATATATGCAGTTACATTTCCTATGCAGTCAATGCACTTACTGCAATATGCACCGTTATTGAAAGTAATAACAACGGTTTTTAACAAATAACCGTTGTTATTTCTCCATCACAACGACTATGGTCAACCTATGTCATTACTATATCACAACGGTTGTGGTCATAAAAACCATTGTGGAAAGTAATAACAACGGGTTGTTTAACCAATAACCGTTGTTATTTCTCAATATTATTATTTTTAATTAAAAGATATTGCAGTCCAAACCCGTGAATAAACAACAGCAGAACAACTGTAACAGCAGAACCAGCATTTATTAAAGCATCCATTGAACATCATCAATGGCAGCATAACCCCTCTATAAATACAGCCTCAAAACCCCTCCTTTAAATATTACATAACCCTAATTAATTACTCCAAAAATTAACATCATCAATGGCAGCAGTTAACCTTCCCAACGATGAGACGACCCTTACAAAATTGATTGCAGTTGAGGAGGAGGCTCTTGCCGTAGTTCCCGCTGATCATCACCCATTGATTAAAGGATCCATTGAACATCGAAGGGATTATTGGATTAAGAGGCTTGAAGCAGTCCGACTTGTCAACCAACCGTCGTCATCATCATCGTCCTCTGGCTACCCACGTCGGCTTGATACTCGCAGGTTGGATGCCGCAAGAGATATGTTGAGCTGTACCCGTCCTACATTATCTCCACATGCAAGACGTGTACTTGCATACATTGAATCTGTTATTGCAAAATACGAGGTTAATGATCCGGAAGTCATCAGTATCATCACTATTGTTCCGGATTGTTGGTGGCAGTGTGAGAAAAGCTTTTTACTCTTAACCTGAATTGTTCCGGATTATTTAACATCTTTATTTATTTGATGTCGGATGAATGTAATGTACTTTAATATAAAATCAATGAGAAAGAATGTTGTTTAAAGTGTTTGAATTGATATGATTAATTCCGTTGATGTTCAATATTTTGATGTTTGATCAATAGCGATAATCTACTATATATATATATAGAAGTATATAAAAAAGGGTTTAGGGTTTAGGGTTTAGGGTTTAGGGTTTCGGGTTTCGGGTTTAGGGTTTCGGGTTTAGGGTTTAGGTTTTAGGGTTTAGGGTTATTTTGAAGTAACACACGTATACTAATAATGATACTTAATAATTAAAAGTGATCCGACCCGAAAATGATACTAAATAATCATCACGCAGATAATAAATAAAGATTTCTATCGAATTAAATTAAATAACCCGATACTAGCTAATTAATTTTGGGTCGGACAGTTTCAGGTTTGTGATGCAAAAACGGCCCGACTCGATATATAACCTCATCCGCTAGCATATTAACATTTAAATGATCGAATTAAATTAAATTAAATGAACAGACAGTACACACGAATAAACAGACACGAAAGCCGAAAGGACATGGCCCTCGCTCGCTTTCTGACCCAATTAAACTAATTAACCCGGTAAAGTTACATACCCTACGAATCTAACCAGATCGGAATATGGCGTATTAACCATTTATTTGTTGATAAAACGTATGTACATAATAATATATATATTATATATAGGTGGTAAAAAAGCAATAAATAAACCGTCCTTTTTAATTAATTTGAGCATATATATATATATATATATATATATATATATATATATATATATATATATATGCATCAATATATCCGTCCCTTTTAGCGTACTTGAACGAAGTCGATCGACCCCATATCATTATTTAATTTGGGAAACATTGACGTGTATATATAATACTTGCATGTGCATTGATGAATCTGTTATTATTGCAAATTAGCTTGTACGAGGTTAATGATCCGGAAGTCATCATTAATTATTATATATCATCAATATTATCATCAATATTATTGCAAAGTAGTACGAGGTTAATGACACGTGCCCCGACCCAAAAGCGATCGACCCGAAGTAGCTACTAGCTCTAGATAGTGGATTGCCCGATCCGTAACTGGCCACTCGATCAGTTTCAGGTTAGCTAGTGATGCATGATTATAATAACCAGGTCCTTAATTAAAAAGAAAATGACCCGATTCGAGAATCACTAGACTCGATATATATATACCACATCCGCTTGACCCGGAAACTATCGACGACCCGCCCAATTATAAACATTCCCGAAACAGACACGAAAGCCGAAAGGACCCTCGCTCCCCGACCCAAACTAATAATAATAACCCGATCGATAAAGTTATTAATTACAAACCCGCCGAATCTAACCCGACGATCGGAATTGATTCCCAGGCCAAACCCGATCCGAGCTAATAATTAAACGTAACTTACGCCTATAATATAAAAATTTAGAGCAAAGTAAATCAAATTAAATTAAATTTAGAGCAAAGTTAAATAAATTAAACGGAATTAATGAATTTATTTTCGTGCCTCAAATTTTAATCCCGCGCGCGCGTATCTTAAAAATTAAAAAAAAATATACATAATCTATAAAAACGGTTCTTTATAATTTCGCCGTTGTTATTACTTTCTACAACGGGTCATATTAAATAAACCGTTGTCTTAGTGTTATTACTTTCTACAACGGGTGTGCTTTAACCGTTGTCATTACTCTATAACAACGGTGTAACAACCCGAAAAGTACCCTATTTTTCTAGGGAAAATATTTTACGGATACTTTTCAGCAAATTTAAGTTTTAATTTAGAAATTTTTGTTTCGAGTCGAATTTGGAATTTCCGGGTTCGTATTTGGAATTTCCGCGAGATTCCATGGGAATCCCGTTTTAAGTCATCTTTGACTTTTCTTGACTTTTAAGTCGTCTTTGACTTTTCTTGACTTTTAAGTCTTTGACTTTTCTTGACTTTTTAGTCGTCATTGACTTTTCTTTGACTTTTAAGTCATCTTTGACTTTCTGACTTTAAGTCGACTTTGACTTTCGTTGACTTTTTCCCGACTCACTCGTAATTTTAAAGACCGAAATTATATTTGAAAAATAATAAATTTAATTTATTTTTATTAAGATTTATTTGAATTTATGATAATTTAATATAATTATTTTGAATTTATTCGGAATTAAAGAGAAAGTTTTACGGTTTAACCCGAACGTCATTTAACTATTCCCGAGACAACTTAAGTCCCGAAACAAACCCGAAACCCGACTTTGGCATGAGTCACACGCCCATGTCACCTTTTTCCACTCACTTTAGATATTTTAAATTAATATGATTAAACTAATAATAATATCTAAGATATTTGTAACGTTATCGATCCGTGAACGAAAGTTACGCAAATCGTTTACGAAACAGACCGATTCTCCTATGATCCACACGGCTCTCCTTCCTCTCTTAGAGCTAGATATTTGTCTTTCTTTTGATTACAATAACATAATATCTAGATATTTGATTATTAATCTAATGATATCTAATTAATTACCTTAATTAATTATAAAACCCGAGCCAATTCCGTAACAACAATTTCAAAACCCGACTCGATATTTTCTCTATATGTACACGGCTCACTCACCACACTTACTCACTAACAACTTTTCATTTTACAATAAATCAAATTAAGATCTAATTAACACTTTCTTTAATCGTTCTTCATCGTTCTTCGTAGTTCTTCGTCGTTCTTGAGCAAAATCATCATAAAACCTTCATTTCTTATTCAAATCCGTCCTAACTTATATTTATAGAATCTCCTCTTCGCTCTCCATCTTCAAGTACGGTTTATTTTCAATTCCGACAAAATCGTTTTCAACACTTTAATTATGGAAAATCAAGTTTTAATACTAACAATATTATTCTTGTCATTTCTTATAGAGGAAGATTTTGAAGACGAGTTTGGTGACTCGTATATATTAGAAGAAGATTAGTAGACGGGTTTTTCTTTTGTTCTTATTTTGGGTGCTAATTGATTTTTCTAGCTAAGGTAACGATTCCGAGTTACTCGACGAATTAATGTTACATACCTTTGTTTTCTTTTGTTTATGTTCATGTTATAGTTATTTATGATTTTTAACTAGTAACATGATAAGTTGTTATTATATTATGTTGTATGAATTTTTGGCATGTTTAGTGTTCTTGACATATTTGATGATTTGTTCATAATCATGATTTTTGTATGCATGATGGATGAATTGGTTGTTTAATATGGATGTTGTTAATTAAAACATGTTAGAAATAATTTAGAGTTGATGTTGATGGTGGCCGTAGGGGGGCTGTTTTGGTGGCTGGAAAATCGGGCCAAACCAGGCCGGTTCAGGCCGGTTCAGACCCGGTCCAGCCCGGTCTGGTTGGTCCGTGTTTTGGTCTTTGGGTTTTTGTCGATACTTGATTGTTTTGTTGTTGTTTTGACGGGTTTTAAATATGTTAAGCATGCGGGAAATATTAAGAAACGGTTCTTAGAAATGATAAACAAAACCGGTCCAAAAATGAACCGTGGGTCCCCTGGGACTTGTGACGGTTTTTGAGTATTGTTATTTTATCGTGTTTTGTAATATTTAGCAAGTGGGAAATTTTAATAAGTAAATTATTTAATTAAAAGCTTTTCATTATATTATTACTTCTCACATGTTAGAAATGATAATACGAGATTTTAGTTTAATTGGATATCATGTAAGTCAAGCGGGTTTTCGTATGAATTAATAATTCACATGTTAGAAATTGAATGAAATAGCATGAAATGAATGTGATATTCTTAGGTTCAAGCCTCGATGGCTAAGACTCTGTTTCTAGCCGGTTTGACCAAACGGGTTTGGTCAAACTAAGATCTAGTCAGCCCCGTTTTGACTGATGACCCGTCGCGGGACTCGGGTCGGGGATTTGTCTTCAGGTAAGGTTTTATTTAATGAATGAATGAAGGAGCCTTAGTAGATATGAGGCGATATGATATTTGAATATGATTTCTATGCAATTAGTCACATGATAAGATGTTTTTCCCGTGACTGTTTGATTATATGGTTGGTGTCGTGTTGACTAAGTACCCATAGAGAATTATGAGTATATGGCGTCTTGACCATTTTAATTCTAAATGAGTATCTTGGACCATGACATTGATAGGCCGTACTATCTTTAACGAGCATATGGAGTTTACCGCTTGATAGCTTTTGTGTCTCGGCTTGGTGGGTTTATATCCAAGTCGGGGCATGGCTGCCATTGCTTCCACTTTGGGGATTGGAGTCAGCTTAAGTACTAGCCAACCCTTTGGTGGATCTCCTTAGGGGTACTCATGTGATGAGTCTTGGGTGCGATGTTTTTCCGCATTTCTCTGGGTTTGCGCAGTCTAGGATTAGGGTAGAGTTGTATCTTGGCCATGTTATTAGGGTAACCTCTGAGCTAAGATATGTGCTTTGGATATGGGCCATGTTTTAAAGGTAACCGCTGAGCCTAGATGTGTGCTTTGTATTTGGGCCATGTTATTAGGGTAACCGCTGAGCCTAAATATATAAGTATATCCTACCTCGTGGTATAGACTCGAGTTACAGAAGTCTTCTATTGACTGTACTAAGAACTTATGCCTGTTTGTAGAAGTATTGGTCTTTCATGGTTGATGATTCTATGAATCTTAGAAGGTGAGATGCAAGCCGGCTAAGGTTGATAGAGTTTGGATTACCGGTTGTTAACTGATTCACATGATATTATGTTTGATTAGGGTTTGAGTGTATCAAGGCCATGTTTTAAATGTAACCTCTGAGCCAGCATACCAGCTTCCCTACCTCGTATTATAGATTGTTAACGGATTCACATGATAGCTTTCATATGCTAGGTTATATGTTAGTTATTTGTTCATAACATGAAAAGCATATCGTATTTGTTAAGGTTTTGTATTTTCCATATACATTGCTTTTATGTTATTCATGTTTTATTAAACTCGACATTTTGTGGCTGGGAGAACTCGGAGTTACTCCCCACTGACTGTGGCTTCCGTGTTTATATTTAATGCGGTCGAACAGGTGGTGAATGCATATTTGGGGTACATTGACGAGCTAGCGAGCGAAGTATTGACCTTGGACCTATATTCGGTTCTTAGATTGTATATTATTATATACTCTTTTCATTCCGTATTTATACGGGAGATATGGCTCCCGTCTTGTATATTTCTTTTGTATAATATTATTTCCGTTTTGTAATGACCCTTTTTATTTATGACACCTTCGTTATGATGAATATATTTAATGATAGGTTCCAGTTTTAAAATGTACACGATTTTCACTAAGCGAACCTCTTAGAAACGGATGTCATCTTTATTTATTTAAATTACTGTTTATCTTTCCGCAAATTTGGGGTGTCACACGGTGGTTGGTAGGATAAACCGGTGTCATAGTTTCTCAAACCTTATGGTAAGAAAACCCTTTAGTTTCTCTTAATAAAAAATAATTTACAATCCTATAGAGTAAATTAAACACACGTACATTATCATCATCATCCTACTCGTTTACAATCATCCTCGTTTACAACACAAATCTTTTTGTTTATTATCATCATCATCCTCCTCGTTCTCTTGATCATCATCCTGCTCGTTCTCTTTATCATAACCCTGTTCTCATTTTCTTTATCAGGTAATTTTTGTGTTTCGTCTTTAGGGTTTTAAGATTGAAGTTCATCTTTTTGTTTTCATTTTCTATTTATCGTTCTCTTTATCATCTAGTTTAATTCCTTTCTAAGTTTTTAGAGTTTTAGAATCTCTGCATGACTCTTTATTTGTTCAGTTACTATTTCATTCATTTTAAGGTCTTAGGGTTTTAGAATCGCTGTATGCATGACTCTGTTCCATTACTATTTCATTTCTTTTGAAGGTCTTAGTGTCTTAGGATTATCATGGGTGAAAAACGGAAAAGAGTAGAAAACAATGATAAGGGGGATAAGCCTGGTGAGAGGGGTGCTTCGAAGTGCTCTGCAGCCCTTGCAGCTATAGCGGCAAAAACGCTGATGGAAATAAAATGGAGTGTGAAAGGTGTTACTACTGGTCCAAATGCTGGCCATTTATCCACTTGGATTGGAGTTACAACCAAACAGTTTGCGCCTATTGATTTAGATGATTTCAGGAATATAAATCCTGCATTGCAGAAGTTACTCTTGAACCGTATAAAGGTATGATAATATCTTTAGCTAAACACCATTTTATTTTGCAGAAGTTACTATTACATAAGGCAGGAAGCCGTATAAAGGTTCGTATAAATTGATGATATTAGACAGCCGCTTATTAGTATATATGATGATGATGCAGGAAGCGTTCGATATTCCCGACTGCCATGATAAGTATCTATTACGTAAGGCAGCGGCAGTCTTAAGGCAGTGGAGGTGTGACCTTGCCAAATTACACTTGTATGTCGACAAGGAGACGGGGCAGATGCATAAGAGCCCACCGACAAAGTACCCCAACATCACTCAGCAACAATGGGATAGTTATAAGGCGAAACGAGCTACTGAAAAGTTTCAGGTTAAGTATCCATGTCATATGTTTACATTTTTGTAAAACTCTACTTAAGGTTACATTTTTCTAAAAGTTTCAGGTTACATTTTTCTAAAACTCTACTTGTATCTATAATTTTCTAATTGTCTCATCTACTTGCGATTTTATATGATTTGAAGAGCGTTAGCGCCAGAAATCGTGCTAACATCTCACAGAAGCGAGGGGTATATTATGGTTCTCGAGGCGGTTACAGATTGATAGAAGAAAATCTCGTAAGTAGCATCTATATATTAGATTTTTTTAATCATATTTGGACTTGATATACATGTATACATATATTATTTTTGAGTTAATGTGTAGGTGTCAAAGGGTGTGACCGACTTGAATCGGCACGTAACTTATAAAGAAGGGCACCCGCCTAAAGGATCCCGAACATGTAACGAATATGATCAAGAAGTCTTGGCCAACATAGTAAGTATTATTTTACTAAGACGGGTTTTTAATAACTTTATTGTTCAATTCTTGTATGTCTGACTATCTATTTATTTTAGTAACAAAAATAAAATTAAGTTTATTTAATATATTATAGGAGAATGTTCTGAATGAGGTTGCGGAAGGGAAATTCACTCCGAGTGGTCGTGACGACGTTCTTGCTAGAGCGATCGGCCGTCCCGAGCATCCAGGTCGATTGAGGGGCGTCCCATTACATGTCGGAGTCACGAAATATTATGGGACATCTAGCTCGAACAAGAAGAAGAATTATAAGGGGAAGGCTGACATGGTACCATTTGTTATTGTCATTTAAAATTCACATGTTATTGTTTTAACAAAATGCTGATTCTACATTTTGGGCGTGCAGGTTCAGTTATTGGCCTCCGTGATACTGAAGATGAATTCTGGAGGCAAGCCTTCCGAAGAAGAATTGAAGATGATGGAGGGTGTCATTAAAAAGGGTGAGGTAGTGCAACAGATTGGTCAAGAGGCAGACACTACTACCTTGCCAATACATGAGGAGACGGCTGAGAAGATGGGTGAGGTACCTACTGCTGTCGAGGTTTTAATACCTCAAGCCGATAAGGTAAATACGACTTAACCATTTTGAACCTCTGCATTTGTTCTTTCCAGCAGCCATTGCATGCCTTTGATTGGTTAATTAATTTTATAAGGTAAATAACTCGGAAAAGGGGACGCAACTTGAGGAGCCGGCTGAGAAGA
>JAIUZE010030972.1:0-24485 GCA_022085475.1 Heliosperma pusillum | reverse complement strand
CGTACTATCTTTAACGAGCATATGGAGTTCACAGCTTGATAGCTTTTGTGTCCCGGCTTGGTGGGTTTATATCCAAGTCGGGGCATGGCTGCCTGATCCGTTCTGGGACTGGAGCCAGCTTAAGTACTAGCCATCTCTGCTTAGGGGGTCGCCTAGTAGAGTTTCTCATAGACGGTTATGTCATGGGACGGGGAATGGAATAGCTGTTGTCGCTAGGTCTGATCAGTCTAGGACTAGGATGTTTTCCTACCTTGTGGTATAGCCTCGAGTTACAGAAGTCGACTATTGACTGCCCTAAGAACTTATGCCTGTTTGTAGACTTATTGGTCTTTCATGTTTGTATGATTCTATGAGTTCTAGAAGGTGAGATGCAAGCCGGCTAGGATTGATAGAGTTTGGATTAACGGTTGTTAACTGATTCACATTATTACGTGTTGATTAGGGTTTGAGTGTATCAGGGCCATGTTACATGGTAACCGCTGAGCCAGCATACCAGCTTCCCTACCTCGAGTTATATTTTATTATCGGATTCACATGAGAGCTTTCATATGATAGGTTATATGTTAGTTATTTGTTTCATAACATGAAAAGCATATCTTATATGTTAAAGTTTTGTATTTCTCATATACATTGCTTTTATGTTATTCATGTTTAATTAAACTCGACATTTCGTGGCTGGGAGAACTCGGAGTTACTCCCCCACTGACTGTGGCTTCCGTGTTTATATTTAATGCGGTCGAACAGGTGGTGATGCATATTTGGGGTACATTGACTAGCTAGCGAGCGAAGTATTTACCTTGGACCTATATTCGGTTCTTAGATTGTATATTATTATATACTCTTTTCATTTCCGTATTTATACGGGAGATATGTCTCCCGTCTTGTATAATTCTTATTAGAAGATGTTTCCGTTTTGTACTACCCTTTTTAATTTTATGACACCTTCGTTATGTATTATCATATTCGTTTTATGTATTTAAATAAATTTTTTTCTTTCCGCAAATTTGAGGGTGTCACAGTTGGTATCAGAGCTATTTTGCTCCCGACGCACGTTTGTGTACCCTTGCATAAATAATTTGACCTTAATAAAATAATAAACCGTGAGATAGAAGGGTAAGATGGGTAGATTAGGATTTATGTTGTAGTCTCTTTGTTCTTGCTAAATGATAAGTACTAATCGGTGTTTTATTTTGCAAGATGCCTCCGAGGATTGACAACACGATCTTAGCAGCTCTTACGATTATTATCCAAAACCAGCAAAACCAGCAAAACCAGCAAAACCAACAGGCAAATCCGATTCCTAATCCTATTCCCGATCGTGAGAGACACGGGAGTTATACGTGGGTTGCTTCACAGCTATCGAGGAGCCAAGCCAAAACCTACGATGGCGAAGTTGATCCCGTTAAGCTTTCTGAGTGGTTACGAGATATGGAGAAGAGTTTTTCTCTTTATGATGTCCTTGAAGAGGACAAGGTCCGTCTTGCTTCCCACTTTTTAGTGAAGGAGGCAGATCAGTGGGGGACTCTTTCTGGTCCTACTGCTAAGTTGGAGCCAAATTTTGGGTGGACTCGTTTCCGGGAACTTTTGGAGACGAGGTTTTACCCGGATGAGTTGAGACAGCAAAAGCTAAAGGAGTTCATGGACTTTAAGCAGGGAGTTCTTTCTGTTCAAGAGTTCACAACCAGGTTTAACGAGTTGGCTCATTATGCCACTCGACTTATTTCGAGGGAGGAGGACAAAGCTTTCTTTTACTTAGGAAAGCTATCTCCTCAGGTGAAGGGGAAGATAAGTAGGGGTTCTACTTCTTTTGTCTCGATCTATAATGATGCTTTATGGGCGGAGAGTTCTATTCGGGAGATTGCCGAAGAGGCTCGTACTTCATGCATGCGAACAAGTTTTTAAAAATAATCTGAATTCTTCCTGACAAACTTGCTAGAATTTGTTGATGTTGTTGTACAAATTTCTGTTTTAAATGCTTTAATTAAGTCTTATAAGTTTAGTACGGTTAAACGAGTAATACTGAATCACGCGGAAAAACTGACTTTTAGGTGCAAAACGTCGAATTTTTACAAAAAAAGTAGTGTTTTCTTCGTGTAAACAGCATTCTAAACTGGACTGCTGTAGGCAGGGTCGGCGTTTTAAGGCCGTTTGACGACTGTAAGATGGACTTCCAGAAGTTTTTTTGATTGTAAATGGTGGATTTTAATTTCAGTTTAGTTAATTAAATGTTAATTGATTAAATGAGATTAAGAAATGTCACTTAGGGTGGATTTTGGATTAAAAAAAAAAAAGTTTTGATTCAAGTTTTTATTTAGTTTAATTAATTTGATCATAAGTGTTATGATTGGATTAGTTGAATTGTTCGTACAACAACTACAAATTTCATTAGTTAAGTTAAAGTCAATGTGTCTAGGTGTTAATTCTAGTAAGACTAGAACTCTAAATACGATTTAGGACACTTGACATGTACCCGAAACAGTTTTGGGATTGACGTGTTCGGTTGGAATTAGATTGGATACGTAATTTGGCACATGTATGAGCACGTTTAATTACGCATGCATTTTTCGAATGATTTAATTAAATTTGATTTAATGTAATTCGATCCTAGTAGGGCCTAGTTTAACGGTATTTAGGACCCGAAATGAATGGGAATACCGTAGTTTGTAATTTAAAGTGATTTCGTATCACGCCGAATTTGTAAATAATTAATTTTATTTATTTATGTTAAATATGTAATTAATCAATTAGGTATTTTGTAAATTCAATTTGTAAAAATTAATGTAATTTTGTACAAGTGAAGACCGAAGAGTAGCATGGTGTCGAGACCGGTGAGCATTTCGAGGAAGATGTTCCAAGAAGTGAAGACCGAGTCCAGGGGCCAAGGGGTTGGTTCCCGAGATTTTAAATTACCTAGTTAGATTAGGGCCATATTTAGGACTTATGTGTATGTTTTGCTTGGTTTGTGATTGTTGCATTCATGTGTGCCAAATTAGGTAGCTAATTATCATAGTTGATTTGATCGTCAATCCATATTTTTTTTAGTTCACTTCAATTGAGTTAATGGTCAAATTAAACGAGATTTCCCACATAAAGGAAAATCGAGGTTAGCCTTACCGTAGTATTAGCACATACGAAGCCCTTGTTCGTTGGGAGCGCGCTCGCCCTCCGCGAGGTGTAACCCTTCTACCTCGGGATAAGTAGTGTTGTGAAAATCGGTTGGACTCGATGGAATACAGGTCTTAGTTTACTAAGATCGTTAGACAAGTCTAGTGTTCGAGGGCTAAAAAATGAATTATGAATTCATCGACTAGGAGTTCTAAGGTAGAATCAGTCAAATGTTGACTCACCGAGTTTGTTTAAAGGAGGGATGTATCGGCCTCCCCGTGCCCGAATTTAAATAAAACTCGGGTCCTAGGATCGCCTATTTTAGTTTGGTGGGAGATCACTAAATAGGTGTTTTATGCTTTTTCCCGCTTGTTTGGTTCTGAATACTTATTCTCTTTCTTTACTTTTTGTTTGTAGATATAATCATTATCAATGGCTTCTTCATCATCTCTTCCACCATCAGCGGCTCCTTTAGGAAAGGAGTCATGGCTACGGGCCTTTATGGATAAGGTATCCTTGAAGCAAAACGGGTCAAACTATATTGATTGGGAGGCGGCTCTCCGGAATGCGGCCATAGCAGATGGCAAGCTCCGGTTCTTAGTCGAACCTCCCCCTCCTGAACCCACTAATAGGGCAACGAGCGCTCAGAGGAACTCCTATGACGAGTACTTGCGCGAATCATGTGCGATCAAGAATGTCTTGATCTACTCGGTCGCGGAACCCCTCCAGAGGCGACTCATTATGTTGAACGCCTATGAGATCTTCGCAAGGCTTGCGACTATGTTCTCGCAAGCCCCGAGGAGTCTCAAGTATGACGCGGCGGCCCAATTCTTTGATGCAAAGCTTAAGAGGGGCCAGTTCGTGAGCGACCACGTGCTCTATATGATGGAGTACGTGGAAACTATGGAGCGACTCGGGACTAAGATCTCGAAAAAGATAGTAATTGACCGAGTTCTCCATTCACTTGGCTATCAATACGCCCTGTTCCGTGTAAATTATAATATGAATAACATGGACAAGACTCTCCACGAACTTCATTCCTTGCTCGTCCAGGCCGAAAAAGATTTGAAGGTAAGTGGGAGCACGAGTTCGCGAGGAGATGTCCTCGCGGTCTCAAATAAAGGGAAAGGGAAACTCAAGAAAAAAGCGGAAACGCCAAAGCCCACCAAGGCCGCCGCTCCAAAACCTAAGGTTGCTAAGTCGATAGTGATCGGCCAACCAAAGGAAAAGAGGGAGAAGAAGGGTGCCGCACCGACAGATGCGTGTCACTATTGCTCGAACGTCGGGCATTGGAAACGCAACTGTCCCAAGTTAATGGCGGATAAGAAGGCGGGAAAGGTTCCCGCTAAAGGTATGTCCACCATACATATGATTGATATAAATTGTACTAGCCAAAGTGTTTGGGTATTTGATACCGGTTGTGGTTCTCACCTATTTAATCATTTACAGGGACTTAGAGACCGCCGCCCGCTAGTCAAAGGAGAAGTCGATCTACGAGTAGGGAATGGCGCAAAGGTTGCAGCTCTCTCCGTCAGCACATATGTAATAGTTTTGCCCTCGGGCTTAGAAATGTACTTAAATAACTGTTATTTTGTACCAAATCTAAGTAAAAATATAATATCAATCTCTGTATTAGATGCATAGGGTTTTTGTTTTTCAATCAAAAACCAGACTCCTCCACAGATATCTATCATATACAAAATAAAAAGCTCAAAAAGGGTGATCGTGAACAATCGTATCTCTGGCATTGTCGTTTAGGACATATAAACGAGAAGCGAGTAAAGACACTAGTATCGACAGGTGTTTTGAAATCGTTCGATTATGAATCATTCGGTACTTCGAGGCTTGTCTTCTAGGAAAGATGACTCGTGCTCCTTTTACGGGAAAAGGAACACGAGTGAATGATCTACTAGGCCTTATACATACCGATGTGTGCGGCCCTATGACGGACAATGCTAGAGGTGGTTATAACTATTTCATTACTTTTACCGACGACTTAAGTAGATATGGCTATGTCTACTTGATGAGGTTTAAAAGTGAAGCCTTTGAAAAGTTTAAAGAGTTTCAAAATGAAGTTGAGAACCAACTAAGTAGAAAGATCAAAGCCTTATGATCAGATCGAGGTGGCGAATACCTTAGTTACGAGATCGACGATCATTTGAAAGCTTGTGGTATTGTTTCACAACTTACACCTCCAGGAACACCACAGTTAAATGGTGTATCCGAAAGGAGGAATAAGACCTTGTTAGACATGGTCCGATCGATGATGAGTCAGGTTGAGCTTCTTGATTCATTTTGGGGTTTTGGTTTGTTGTCTGCAGTTATGCTTTTAAACCGAAGTACGACAAAAGCAGCATCAAAAACGCCATATGAGATATGGAAGGGAAAAGTTCCCAATAAGTCTTTTATCAAAATCAAGGATGCGAAGCTTATGTCAAGGTAAGCCCTGATGATAAGTGATATTTTGTATTGATTTATCCCCCGTTTTAGCTCGATTTCTATATGATTTATGCACTTTGTTAAGTGATTAACGAGCTAATACTGCTATTCTAGTTGTTTTGCGTGTTTTGACTCGTTTTATAGGAAATGAAGCGGTTTTGCTATATTTTCCTACTTTATGGAGCAAAGACACTAGGATACGAGTTTTCAAGGAATTGATGATAGCCAGTTCACAATTTCATTACAATTCCGCTACATCTTTCCTCGAATGGACTCAATTTGGATTTTGGCTTTGGACTTTAAGAAGAAAACTCAACCCAAGTCAAGATAAGATCAGCCCAAGCCCAATTCCGTAATGCATTGACCAAAGACTAAGGCATAGGATTCCGTGCCTAAGATGAAAAGACGGAAAATCCGACTTACACAAAAACCCGATCGGATTGCCTGTTACCCGATCGGGTATTTCTGCAAGAAGACGTTACTTGGCTCTTCTTCAATCCGAGCTTAAATGGGAGGTTTAATGCATTGACTAGGGTACGAATAAGCAAGAGGATCAGCAGCCATGCAGCCTTATAAAAGCCAATGATCATCCAAGCATCAAAACACACAATCTTACAATAATCTAATAATCTATTATCATTTCTTTTAGCACACTTTCTTTCAAGTTTTTATAGCTTTCTTAGTATTTCTCTAGTGTTTACTTAGCTTTTGTTATTGGGTATTTGTTCTTACTTTCATTCTTATATACTCATTTTCCTTATCGGTAATTCTCTAATCTTATTTACTTATGCAATTTTAACCACCATGAATTATAATCTCATTAGTATCATTTTCACAATATTGTTGTTAGTAGGAAATCAACCTAAAATCAATTTAGTTAAAACCAAAGTATTATTTAGCATGTCACATTATAATCTACCTAATCATATAATCCTTAAAAATATCATTAGAATGATTGTTGACATAATCACCATAATCACTTTAGTACTTACATTTCATAGTCTAATTTCATATATCTTTTTCTTGCTAATCTACTTAATCACATAATCACATAGATTAGATTAAATCTAATATTGTAAAATTATTATTGTGTAAATAAAATAAATAGAGTTGTAATATTTGAAATGATTTACAAGTCAAATGAATTATAAGAAGAGTAGTTACCAATTGAACCGTCTAAATTGTTTCTTCCTTTGGTCGTGTCAAATTCTATAACTTTGTTTAGTGGCCATAAACAATTGTTTGTATTAGTCATTTCTATCTTTATGACGAGAGTTGGGATAGGAATTAGGACTATCAATAGGGGTTTAGTGACTTAACCATGCTGAAAGGACGTTAGGACCCACTAAAAGGTCGGTACGAATCCGGAAGGAATATACCGCTACAAGGCCTAGACAATCATAAGTAATTCTAATATTGGTATCTATGAAACTTTTAACTAGTTTTACATGTATTTCTCTTTCACTATATCAACTTGATTAGTTAGTTTACTTTATCGTTTTAGATAGTTTATTTTATTGTCATTTTATTTCTGTTATTAGATAGTTTACTTTATCGTTATCTAGTTAGTTTATCGTCTTTTTATTCCCGTTCCTAGATAGTTTTTATTATTGTTATTCTCTGGTTAATTAGTTTAGTTAGTTAGACTTTCAATATTGTCATTTAAATACCGTCTTTAGTTAGAAATTAGTTGTCAATATTCGGATCAGAGGACTTCCCCGATCGGGTACGTGACAACCCGATCGGGTATGTCTTCTGTTCTGGGTTTTTTGTTTTGTAATTTACATATTTGTTCTTACATATCGTCATTTATATTCTTGTCGTTTTATTTTATGTTAATAGTTCAGACAAACAACTCAAGTGACTCGATTTTAAATGAAAACCAATCCATAACAATTCATAAGTAACACGTACTCCCTGAGGATCGACACCCTACTTCCCTAATTACATTCCTTATGTTGTTAGCCTAGTCCGGGTAAATTATTTTTGTTTCGGGACCGCGACAGAACCGATCAAATTTTGGCGCCGTTGCCGGGGAGCACGGTTTTGTTTATTTATGTATTGTTGGTTTTTATTTCTACTATTTTTAGGTGCAACCGTACCTAATTCATTTCTAACTTTCTCTTTTGTGTTTTTCTTGTAGGTTGATAAAATGGTGCTAACTAGAGAAGATCCAAGGTACCGGGTTTTTGAGCTTGCCAGTGGGATCCTTAGGGTCCATTTGACTTTGATTGCTCTCATCGAGGGTAACCAATTTAGAGGAAAACCAAACGAAAACCCGTCTCATCATCTTCAAACCTTTTGCGAACTTTGTCAAACCTTTGCGAGGGAAGGAATCACCCAAAACGAGATTAGAGAAACACTTTTTCCTTTATCACTAAAGGGAGAAGCAAAATGGTGGTTCACCCGTCGTTTAAAGAAAGCCTCAAGGCCTTTGCGGTGGGGAGAAATTGTCATCGCTTTTCACCAAAGGTTTTGAAACCACTTTGTAAAGCCTATCAATTAATTCACTAAGAGCTAAAAATCCCTTCATAAGGCTTAAGGAGGGATAGAACAACAAAGTCTAGCATGACTCAAAATGCGCTTGTCGGGAGGCAACCCGTCTTTTTCTTTTCTTTTTCTTTATGCATTCTTTTCTTTTACTTATTATACAATGATTCTTATTTTGGACTATTATATTTGGACTCTATATTTTTGGATTTTATGTTGTAATAGTTAGGAACACTTTCTTCGTTTTACTTGTTATTATGCATATTTCGTCAATAGATTTTCGTACTTAGAATCGGAGGACCTATTGAGACAAGACGAAGCTATCCTTGGCACAAGTTGTCAAGATCACTAAGGTTAGTAAGTATGTGCAAGGACATAGCCAAAAGGTAAGAGCAAGTGGCGAAGAAAATAGAAACAAAAACCGAAGCAGCAGGTTTCCCCGATCGGATTCATGTCTACCCGATCGGGTAAACTGTCTGTTTCGTGTTTTACTCTATTTTCTTCTATAAAACCCATTTGCTACCCTTTTGTTTACTACCTTATACTCGTGTTCTTCAATCTAAAAGCTGAAATTTTCTCAAAACCCTCAATTCTTAGTCTATTCTTGCAAAATTTGTTCCTATAGTTCATCAAGGGCAACTACTAATCATCATCAAGTAAGTTATTTCTACTTTAGTTACTTCAATATCTCTTTATTTTTCAGAAATCCAACATAAACAAACCCTAACTCCAATTTGGGGGTTCTTGATTTTGATTGTAGAACTTGTTTAAATTGGATTTCCAATGATTCTTACATGCTATAGAGTGAATTCTAGTGATTAATTAGAATGGTTACTTTGATTTGGATGATTATTTGCTAATTTAGATGCTCATCTTTACTTTATGCTAAGAGCTTTTGTTTAAGTGATAGTATGATGCTTGAATTCATGCCTTATACTATGAACTTATGGTCTTATTATGATAATTTAGCATTAGTACCTTAGGAAGTAGCCAAATTCATGATTCAAGTATATGTTGCTCACCTAATTAACATATTGCTATGCTTATAACATCCATTTGTGCTTAAAGATAGCATGACAATGTTCTACTAGGGTCACTATACTTGAATTTGTGCTTAAGGCTTAGTATTCTAACACTTATGCTATCCACTTGTGTTTACAAATGAAGTGTTTTAATACTAGTTATTTGTAGAAAATGGCACCTTTACTAAGGAAATCAAAGAGGGCAAGAACCTCCACTCAAGGAGAGAGTAGTAGAGCACAAGAGGAGGATATTGAAATGCTTGACGCTAATGAACAACCCGAGAATCAAGGGAATGCTATGCATGATCCTAGTTTCCCGGATGTACAATTTAGCTCACATGAGCAATGGCAAAAATGAGGTGCGTACTTAAAAGCAAAGGTATGAGGGCTACTAAGTTCCTCAACGTTTCTTCTTTACGGCATATGAAACTTCTTGAGCATGTTAAAGTGTTGTTTAGGGGTCTAAGTATGAGTGCTAGCATGAACTTTAGCTATGAGACTTTCCCCCAATTAACTCTTGAATTTTTGAGCTCATTTGAGTTGCATCGGTCTAGAAATAGAAACACTATGCCCCAAGTTCGGTTTCGTTTGTTCAATGATGATTATAGTATGAACTTGGAGCACTTTGCTAGTTATTTTGGTCTTACCACTGCAAACAATGTTATCTCACCTCCGAAAAGCTTTGATGTTAGCTTGCTTTGGAGTGCTATTTCGACTTACCCTGTCTCTCGTTGGGACCACATCCCACTCCAACATATACATCATCCCGCCATTAAAATTTGGCAAAGATTCATGGGATGGACCTTTTTGGGTCGTACTGAACCTCATTTGGTGATACGAGTAGAGTTGGAAATATTAGGAGGATTTTTGAATGTGGATGGTGATGAACCGTGGTTTGTTAGTATACCGTATCATTTTGCTGTTCAGTTGACCAAAGCTGTTAATCCTAAGAACACAGCCATTGTCTATGGAGGTCTTATCACTCACTTAGCTATGCAAGTTTTTGGCTTTAACCAAGCCACCACCGACCTTCAGGCATTGACTACACCTCCCACCGAGATGGGAAATGGGTTAGATTATGCATACTTTGTTCAGCTCAACTGGTTCCGTGCTTCTCACCCCCATATGATTTGGAGGATTGTTGGCCGTGACCGCCGAGGAAGAGCTAATTCCAATTCTTCGGCAGCGACCTCCACTTCAAGAGGGTGAGGCTCTCTTACCTCGACCTACCTACTACCTCCCTGTTGGGGATATTACTCCCATTGACCCCCCTGTTCAGCTTAGATCCAGTCGCCCTGAGGTTGGATCATCCCCTCAATCGACCCATGCTGAGGGCGATGTAGCCGCCATGTTTGAAGTTTTAACATTATCTGTCAATAGAATTCAGTCCGACCAACAGCTTGCTTTGCACCCCATATATGACCACTTTGCTAGGCAAGGTGTGATTAGACCCGAGGGCCCCCACCCGTCTTTTTATACTTGGCCCGAGGGGAGGTATGGTGCTGCTTATGGTGTAGGTGTGCCGCGAACCGGACCGGATTATTGTGGAACCGACTATGGCGTAGAGAGGTTTGGAGGGTATGGAGGTGAGTTTCCTGATCACCAAGTGGAGGAGTATCAAACCTTTGGAGCCAGCAACCCAACCGGGATCTTTTCTTCTCGTGGTAGTTATCATTCTGCAGATGATACCCACTATGCAGATGCTTTTGGATCCGAACCCGGGCCACCTCCTTCTGAGAGGAGAGGTCGTGGCTGGTGGCCTTTGTGATTTGATGATGAGCTTCCCTTGTTTATACTAGCTTGGGGGAGCCTGGCCATTTTGTAAGAATTTTATTCTTTTTCTTTATTTTTCACATTTTTAGTTTTATTTTGCCTTTTCCCATTATAATTTCATATCGTTTCTCTGTTCCATGTGCTATTAGCCGTTTCTCGGTTTGTTTCTGTTATAATCGCATGCACATTGAGGACAATGTGAAGTTTTAGCTTGGGGGAGGATTTGCATTTAGGAACTGCATTTAGGATTGCATTTAGATTTTTAGTTTTCTTTTTAGTTTATTTTCTTTTAGTTTTCTTAATTTCTTTTTAGTTTTTATAGGAAAAAAATTTCGAAAAAAAAACAAAAAGAAAAGATCATTTCCATCTTACATTTCTCATTTTGTAGTTTTTATAAGCTGATGTTTCGTTTTATTACGAGGAATTGTGCATTCATGGGGATGTCTTGTACACAGTAGATAGGGAATTGCATTTGGACTTAATTAAGCTTGATCTTGACTTTGGCAAGCTACTCATATTGTAAGGTAGAGCCTCCAAGTGGTCGGTACATCTGAACCCGATCCCAGTTTAGGAGTGAGTAGTTTCTCCTTATAGTCTGTGTTACATCAAAACGCATAAGTATGGTTTTTAGTCCATTTTCTATAAGTATTACTGTCATGATCTACATTTTGAAGCCATTCAATCTCTTGTTCACCTTTCACAATAAACACCCTTCTTTCTAGCTACATTATAAATTTGCCTACCCTTGTTGAGCTAGTAACCAACTATTTGTGTAGAGGTGTTCTGTGCTTTTACGATGATATGATAATTCCACCATTTGGTGTGAGCCGTCTCGGGATTACTGATTTCCGGGTTTTGGTGAAAGAGAGAAAAAAAAAAAGAAAAAAAAAGAGCTTTGAAAGAACGATGAAAAATGAAAAATGAAATTGAAAGCTCAAAAGAAAATAAAAAAAAAGAGAAAAGAAAAGAGGAAAAACGCTTCCATGAAATGAAAAGAAAGAAAATTATGGGAAGTCGTATCTTGATTCTAATGTTTAATAAGCCAATATGCTGCTTTTGGCTTTGACTATTATCGATGGGAATTGGTATGATTTGGATTGAGTATCCACTACACATTTGGTTATTACTAGCTTGACTTTAAGCTCCACATGACCAAATTCATTTGTCCACTTTCTTACCCAAATTTCCCAAGCCTCTTCTTTACTTTACTAGTGCTTTTTACATTATAATTTGATCATGATTAGTTTTACTTAATGATTTTGGATTGTCTACCATACTAGACTGCAGGCACATTCTTATAAGTTGTAGATAGGTGAGTGTCACTTCAAATTTTACCTAATATTTCCTAATTTACAAAAATTTGAGTGATGAGTGTACCGTGAGAGTCCATTGTCAAAAGATCATGCAAGAGCTGAAAAGGTCCGAAGAATATTTTCTATGCTGCGTCGTTATGTAAATCTCAACCATGTTTCGCATTTTTCTTTCGCCCTTGTTGCTGTGGGTTTATGATTCATCTACTTATTAGAGCTTACTTTTTTAGATTTGTATGATGGATTGATCATCGTTAGCTACCCTTGTCCTAGTTATGATTGTTATGATTGCTTGAAGACAAGCAAGGGTTTAGCTTGGGGAAGTTTGATACGTGATATTTTGTATTGATTTATCCCCCGTTTTAGCTCGATTTCTATATGATTTATGCACTTTGTTAAGTGATTAACGAGCTAATACTGCTATTCTAGTTGTTTTGCGTGTTTTGACTCGTTTTATAGGAAATGAAGCGGTTTTGCTATATTTTCCTACTTTATGGAGCAAAGACACTAGGATACGAGTTTTCAAGGAATTGATGATAGCCAGTTCACAATTTCATTACAATTCCGCTACATCTTTCCTCGAATGGACTCCATTTGGATTTTGGCTTTGGACTTTAAGAAGAAAACTCAACCCAAGTCAATATAAGATCAGCCCAAGCCCAATTCCGTAATGCATTGACCAAAGACTAAGGCATAGGATTCCGTGCCTAAGATGAAAAGAAGGAAAATCCGACTTACACAAAAACCCGATCGGATTGCCTGTTACCCGATCGGGTATTTCTGCAAGAAGACGTTACTTGGCTCTTCTTCAATCCGAGCTTAAATGGGAGGTTTAATGCATTGACTAGGGTACGAATAAGCAAGAGGATCAGCAGCCATGCAGCCTTATAAAAGCCAATGATCATCCAAGCATCAAAACACACAATCTTACAATAATCTAATAATCTATTATCATTTCTTTTAGCACACTTTCTTTCAAGTTTTTATAGCTTTCTTAGTATTTCTCTAGTGTTTACTTAGCTTTTGTTATTGGGTATTTGTTCTTACTTTCATTCTTATATACTCATTTTCCTTATCGGTAATTCTCTAATCTTATTTACTTATGCAATTTTAACCACCATGAATTATAATCTCATTAGTATCATTTTCACAATATTGTTGTTAGTAGGAAATCAACCTAAAATCAATTTAGTTAAAACCAAAGTATTATTTAGCATATCACATTATAATCTACCTAATCATATAATCCTTAAAAATATCATTAGAATGATTGTTGACATAATCACCATAATCACTTTAGTACTTACATTTCATAGTCTAATTTCATATATCTTTTTCTTGCTAATCTACTTAATTACATAATCACATAGATTAGATTAAATCTAATATTGTAAAATTATTATTGTGTAAATAAAATAAATAGAGTTGTAGTATTTGAAATGATTTACAAGTCAAATGAATTATAAGAAGAGTAGTTACCAATTGAACCGTCTAAATTGTTTCTTCCTTTGGTCGTGTCAAATTCTATAACTTTGTTTAGTGGCCATAAGCAATTGTTTGTATTAGTCATTTCTATCTTTATGACGAGAGTTGGGATAGGAATTAGGACTATCAATAGGGGTTTAGTGACTTAACCATGCTGAAAGGACGTTAGGACCCACTAAAAGGTCGGTACGAATCCGGAAGGAATATACCGCTACAAGGCCTAGACAATCATAAGTAATTCTAATATTGGTATCTATGAAACTTTTAACTAGTTTTACATGTATTTCTCTTTCACTATATCAACTTGATTAGTTAGTTTAATTTATCGTTTTAGATAGTTTATTTTATTGTCTTTTTATTTCTGTTATTAGATAGTTTACTTTATCGTTATCTAGTTAGTTTATCGTCTTTTTATTCCCGTTCCTAGATAGTTTTTATTATTGTTATTCTCTGGTTAATTAGTTTAGCTAGTTAGACTTTCAATATTGTCATTTAAATACCGTCTTTAGTTAGAAATTAGTTGTCAATATTCGGATCAGAGGACTTCCCCGATCGGGTACGTGACAACCCGATCGGGTATGTCTTCTGTTCTGGGTTTTTTGTTTTGTAATTTACATATTTGTTCTTACATATCGTCATTTATATTCTTGTCGTTTTATTTTATGTTAATAGTTCAGACAAACAACTCAAGTGACTCGATTTTAAATGAAAACCAATCCATAACAATTCATAAGTAACACGTACTCCCTGAGGATCGACACCCTACTTCCCTAATTACATTCCTTATGTTGTTAGCCTAGTCCGGGTAAATTATTTTTGTTTCGGGACCGCGACAGAACCGATCACCTGACGATAAGTTAGCCCTCCGTTCTGAAAAGTGTATATTCGTAGGTTATCTGAAGGAGACACGTGGTTACTACTTCTACAACCGTCACGAGAACAAAGTGTTTGTGGCTCGTGAGGCTGTCTTCTTAGAGAACGAATTCGTTTCTAAGAAACAGATCCAGATCGGTATTTTGGAAATATCGAAAAAGGAAGGTGATTCTGTTTTGTTGCTTTTAGAAAGTAATGAACCCGTAACTTACAAAGTTGCTATTTCTTGTCCAGATTCCAAGCATTGGTTAGATGCCATGCGATCCGAGATGGACTCTATGTACGACAACCAAGTGTAGGACTTGGTAGATTTACCTGAGGGAGTACGACCCCTTCAGTGTAAGTGGATCTTCAAGATCAAAGTCGGACTAGATGGAAAACCGAGTATTTTCAAGGCTAGACTCGTGGCTAAGGGTTTCACTCAGGTTCATGGTTTACACTATGACGAGACCATTGCGCCAGTGGCTATGCTTCGGTCCATCCGGATTATCTTAGCGATCGGCGCATTTCATAATTATGAAGTGTGGCAAATGGACGTCAAAACTGCCTTCTTGAACGGGTTTCTTGAAGAAGAGGTGTATATGATACAACCCGAGGGTTTTGTCGATTCCAAGGATCCTAAGAAAGTGTGCAAGCTTAATAGGTCTATTTATGGACTTAAGCAAGCATCACGAAGCTCGAATCATCGGATTGATCATGTGATAAAACAGAATGGATTCACTCGAAGTGTCGAGGAACCATGTTTGTACATGAAGTTCAGTGGGAGCAAGGTAGTGTACTTAGTCTTGTATGTAGAGGACATACTTCTCATCGGGAATGATATACCTATGCTAACTTCTGTAAAGGAGTGGCTAGCTAAACATTTCCAGATGAAAGACTTAGGACAGGCCGAGTGTATCTTAAGGATTAGGATCTATAGAGATAGGTCCAAACGAATCCTAGCGTTATCTCAAGAGGCTTATATAGATAAGGTTATTGAAAGATTCAACATGGAGAACTCCAAGAGAGGGTTTCTCCCGATGGGTCACGGGATCACACTAAGTAAGACACAGTTCCCCGCTGAGCCCAAGGACGTTGAACGCATGAAGTCAATTCCATATGCTTCAGCAGTTGGATCGATCATGTACGCTATGATGTGCACGAGGCCCGACGTATCATACACCCTGAGTATGACTAGTCTCTATCAAGCTAATACTGGATAAGACCACTGGATTGCGGTAAAGAACATCCTAAAGTACTTGAGAAGGACTAAGGGATGGTTCTTAGTTTTTGGTGGAGAGACAGAGCTGAGTGTTAGTGGCTACACTGACGCTAGTTTTCAGACTGACCAGGATGACTTAAAATCTCAGTCCGGTCACGTTATAGCAGATTCTACAACGGAGGCTGAGTACGTAGCGGCGTCAGAGGCAGCAAAAGAGGTTGTTTGGATCAAGCAGTTTTTGGAAGGACTAAGGATAGTCCCTACATCTTCTGATCCCATCCCGTTGTTTTGCGACAACAGCGGGGCCGTCTTTCAGGCCAAGGAGCCGAAGTCTAGTAATAAGTCTAGACACGTACTTAGGAAATTCCACCTAATACGTGATTACGTGGATCGAAAAGAGATTAGTATTTGTAAAGTCGGGACGGAAGATAATATCACCGATCCATTGACTAAACCCTTACCCCAAGCGAAACATGATAGGCATGTAGTTTTGATGGGAGTTAAGAGGTTACCAGACTTGTAAGCATACATTTTCAAAGGATATAATAGATACGATTTTGACTGCGGTAGATTGTCGAACTCTATCAAAGTGTACGTAGTCAATTTGTGTATTAAAGTCCCTAAGAGCCTAAAGAAGTGATGTTTCGGGGCACTTAGTTTGTTTATCAATCGATGAAGAGTTCGACTTCATAGGGTCATTGTTATGACTGGTTGATTGACATTGGCAGACCGTAAGACGCTTTGCTGGACTGTGACCGCTTATAAGATCCTCGTTGCCTGGTCGTGGCGGGATTGCTATACCTTACTCTAAAGTAGATTCTTCAGACTGTTAACTTTTGACCTAAGTCGGTTCAGTTTCCGAGTGACTTTAATTTATACTCTACGTCGCACCGTAAAAGGAGGCAAATGGGTATATTTTGGGTCATGGTGATCTGTTCGGGATAAGGGTCATTTAGTTGAACGTCATTTGTCCACCCACGTCGAGTTCAATGTCTCAGGGCCACTCGAGGAGAAGTGACTGGAAATGTGTGGCCACGCTCAGAAGGCATCTATGGTAGATGATTCCGGTCAGTCAGTTACTCTCCGGTAATCGAGGAAACCACTCTTGATATGATCACTTGCAAGTACGACCTGTAAGACACCTTGCAGTGAGTGGGAGACTAAATGGGCATAAGAATCGGTTGTCGCACACTTGTATCGGACAAGTGGGAGATTGTTGGAGGAGGTGTCCTCAACAGTTGTGCGGTGACACAATAAATCTTGAATATAGTTTGACGGGACTGAGCTCGCTCATAGTCAGTTGATGAACATAAATCGGTAACGGTTGGCCGACTAGGGTTTGACGTTACTGCCGTATGACGGTGGTTATCAACTGATCCCTTGAGGTCACACCTAATGGATATCTGCTAGTATTGTTAATCCACTGTATATGATACAGTAGGATTAGTATATTTAATATCAGATACTAATATGGATTAGTTGTAATTGTTTGTGATTCGTATATGATACGAGGTGTTGGTATTGATAGTAACCTTATATGATAAGGGTACTGGAATTAAATGTGATGTATATATATATATATCAATTTGTATATGATATAAATTGATAACGAGAATATTTAAATGTTAAATATTTTTTAACTTACTATTTAATAAATTCATTTAAATGTTAATTGAATTTATCAAAACTGGATTCGAAATCAGTTCGATCCCGAGTGTAAATGAAACCGTGTGATATACTAGTATAGGATACTAGTATATGACATTTAGGAATTAAAGACATATATAAATGTAAGTGGATTGTCCACTTTACATAAGATATATTATTTAATTCAAGAATATTTCTCTATATATACTAATGCATCATCACATTTTCCTCTTCTTGTGATTTTCATTCATCTTTACACACCAAAATTGGATTGAGAAATAGAAGCAAATACACCACTTTAGTCTTGTGTATCATAGGCATCTTAGGCCTTATTTGCTTCATTTCTCTCTTCAATTCATTCACAAACAATTAATATTTTATATTAATAGTAATATTTGTAGTCTAGTTCACTATTTATATTACTAATACTAGTAGTATCTAGGGTGCAATCAAGGGGAGGCACTCATATACTTTGGTGCTAGTTCAGCCGAGATCAGTTCAGTCCTAGCCTAAAGGTAGTTTTCTGAACTTACATGTTTGATTAAAGCAATTATAACGACGATCCAAGTCCAATGATCTTGTTCATTGGCATTTCTGAGGCGAGTCTCCGGACGAGGAACCTTACACCTTATTCATGAACCCCGAGTCCTATAAAATCAAAGTAATGACGGAAGTAACTTATTCTAGCAAAATTACATTATTCCAATCATTATTGTAATTAACTACTAATTATTAATTAAACTTAAAAAAATGAGCTATTAATCGGTTAAATCGCACAAAATCGAGTTAAGTAGAGATTTAAATATGGGGTAAAATGTTACTAAAATACTACTCATCACTTATGAAGTTCAAGGGACCAAAGGAGTTGGTTTTCGAATATGTAATAGATTATATGATTTTCTATTCTAGAAAAGGCCATACTAGGAGTTTTATTTTAATGCTTGCATTTTAGTTAATATGTTTGCATGCATTGCCAAATCGCCATAACATATATGACATGCATATTTTATCGAGTATTCGACCGTGTCAATTAAAACTATCGTTAATTTATCGATTTAGTTCACTTTAACATGATAGATTATAAATTGACATGACCTCTCATAATAAATAAATTGAGATCAAGCCTTACCAAATGATAGAACCCATGAATCCCAATTTCGCAAGGAAGTAGGCTCGGCTCACCGGGGTGCTAAACTTGTTACGTTGGGTAAGTGGGGTAATAAAGGTTATTATTTTGAAATTTGGATTGAGCTCAACGGAAGTATTAGCGACCAAAGCCGCATGTGTTCCGGGCTTAATATAAATATTAAAGTAATATTATCGACCGAGAGTTCTAATGTAGAATCGATTAAAGAGTTAATCCACCAAATTAAGTTAATGAGGGATGAATCGGCTCACCGTGCCCAAGTTAATATGAATTTGGATCTCGGAATCATTTATAATAGTTGGGTAGAGGTCACTATTTAAATGTTAAACCTTGCTTTAAAATATTTACAAGTATTTAATTCGATAAATGTTGACATTTCCTTCATCTCATTTTTGTAGTCAATATTATTTATTCGCAATGGAAACTCCAAATGCCAACGATCTGACTCTCACAAACGTTTCATGGCTTCGATTATGATGAGGGTTAAAACTAGTCTAATGGTAAGTGAATATTTGTATGATTTCAATCCTTAATTTAGCTCGGTTTTGTATATCATTTGTGCTTTGTTAAGCCACTTTATGAGCTAATATCGTCTTCTAGGCGAAATTCCTATGTTCTAACCTGTTTTGTAGGGAAAGTGACGTTCTACACCCATTTTCTATATTCCCGAGCATTTGCCTAGAACCCGACGATTTGAAGAAGCAAGCTTGTCCAAGACAAAGGCATTTCAAGAAGGTTCACTGATTCAAAAGAAAGAAGAAGCAAAGACGATTTCGCAGTTGTCAGAAGATCGATCAGTTAGGCGAAAAATTCATCATTTTACATCAAACCCTATCAACAAACCCGACTCAAGAGGTCAAGGGGGATAATGAAAGTCAATTCATATGCAAGGGGAGATGAAACGAAAGTCAAAGCTTCTAGAATACAACTTACCCGATCGGGTAAGTGGTGTACCCGATCGGGTATCTTTGCTGATCCGAGCTTTTGCTTCGACTTCCTCCTTTTTGTCCTATGTGATGAATGCATGACCCCTTGCCCACGAAACCCTAATGCTATAAAAGGATGCCTCAGCCACCACATATCAAGATGTACCTCTCCACACTTCACACTTCTCTTCTTATACTTCTCTTTAGATTAGAAACCCTAGATTAGGAGGAGAGAAACCTAGCCTCTCTTCTCTTGTCTAGATCATTTTCTTCCTCCTTTTTGTCCTTAGTTTCTTAGTTTATTTCTGTCTTTTCTACATCAAATCCTTAGCCTAGATCAATAAGAATTTCATCTTTGTAATCAACTTTGTGTGGTTCAAGCGTTGTAATTCGTGGATCGACTATTCTATGCAAGGAATTTCTATTACTGTTGTTTGTAATTCATCATTATCGTTGTTGATCATCATCTAGGTATTCCTATTTTATCTTTTGTTTTAAGTTTTCATGTTTCTTATTTGATTGTTATTTCTTTTACATGTTATTGTAGATTCAATTTCAATATCGTTGTAATCGTTTCACTTCATTAGATCGTCAAAATAGCGTCGTTATTATCGCCATATAAAGAGTCTTAAAATATTGTCAAAACCAAATAAACATGTCTATCCTAGTTTCTATTATTAACATCATCTTAGATTTAAACATCGCCATGAGTGAGTAGTCGTTTTTCTAGGGTGTAGGGTAGCCATGTAGGTTGATTAAAAGATGATAATTGGATAAAAGAAATTGTGCTTTTAAAACGTCGTGTCTATGCATGTTTGGACTATAACGATAGTTAACGATTCTGATCAAAATCATTGACTAAAATGGAATT
This sequence comes from Heliosperma pusillum, assembly GCA_022085475.1. Taxonomy (NCBI): domain Eukaryota; kingdom Viridiplantae; phylum Streptophyta; class Magnoliopsida; order Caryophyllales; family Caryophyllaceae; genus Heliosperma; species Heliosperma pusillum. The sequence goes on along the minus strand of JAIUZE010030972.1, from coordinate 4,196 downwards.
CTTTTCCAAGGTAGAAATACGTGAATTGAATAGACAAAGCATGACATGGTAGATTAAGACCTAGTAAATTGCCTAAAAGCCTGCTAGACCATCTGATCTATGATTGTAATGAACACATCATTCTTACGAACTCACAATGAATTATTTGCATGTTCTAAATCCAATTTCATCAATATGTTAATCCACATGTGTGAACCTACTTCCCTAGATTCTTTTTATCATTGTTAATTCATCACCTTCTTTATTGTTTTCGTTTTGATTTGCTTTTATTTTGTTTTCATTTATGCTTTTTATTAGTTTAGAAATCAAAACCCCAAAACCCAGATACTCGTTAGATAAGACCCAATTGCAAGACATTTCACATTCTATAGGAAACACATATCCCTGAGGATCGACCCTACTTCCCTAATTACATTAATTTGTTATTAGCCTAGTCTGGGTAATTATCTTAGCTTTGACCAGGGCTTGCGACAGGCCTGATCAAATTTTGGCGACGTTGCCGGAGAGCACGGTTTAGTTTTCCTTTTTCTTGTGATTTTTATTGCAATTAGTTTTATCTAGTCTTTAGGAACCCAAATTCCTTCAGACCTCTCTTGATTTTTCATCTTAGCTTTCAATCTTATGCTCAGATCTTCTAGACTAGGGGCCCCTATCTCTTTAGACCTCGATCTAGAAAGGACTCTGCGTAGGAGACGAAAGCTATTCAACGAAATTTCAAAAGCTTCTGATACTTTAAGTTTAGACCGTATTCGTGAGAATTACTCGGATATTTTATCTAATCTTGAAGGAGAAGAAGATCCATTATCATCTCCATTCACAAAAACCAATCAAATTTCAAACAACACTCCATCTTCATCTTCACCAAAGAAAATGGTTCGACTTTCAGACCATTCCAAACCAACTGCAGATACACTTCCAAGGGGTATTGCTACACCCCAAATCACACCCCAAAACTTTGAAATCAAACCTGCCTTTATCAGTTTAATAGAAAGAAGTCAATTTGGTGGCAATGCCACAGAATATCCCAACCTTCATATTCAAAACTTATAAGACTATTGCTCCACAATTAGACAAACTGGAGTATCCCAAGAGCAGATTAGAGAAATGCTCTTTCCCTTCTCTTTAACAGGAAAGACTAAACTTTGGATCAATAGCCTTGACCGAATTGTCTTAGGAATAGCCGACTGGGATAGTCTAGCTCATTCTTTCTATCAAAAGTACTTCTCACTAGAACGAACCGCACTCTTACGGAGTCAAATCACTGGATTCCGTCAGAGAGGCGATGAAAGCCTTTATGAGGCATGGGAAAGGTACAAAGAATTACAAAGAGAATGCCCTCATCATGGCCTTGATTCATGGTTCTTAGCTATCACCTTCTACAACGGTTGTTGTGGCGAATCCCGTCGTATCCTCGACTCCGCTAACAATGGTCGTTTCGATCAGGTCGATGTAGAAATAGCTAGTGCAACTATCGAGTCAATGGAAATTCACGACTCTCAGTATAGCAACTCACGTGCTATGCCGCTCAAAACCATGCAGGAAGATTCAAGCAAAGTAGCATTCCTAGAAGCCCAATTAGCCCTTCTGCAGCAACAAGTAGGAAGCTTTTCTCAATCCAAGCAACATGTTAACGTCACTAACCACGTAGTGGTATGTGAGACATGTGGAGTTGGAGGACACAGTTTTCAAGAATGTAGGAGTTCGCTAGAGCAAGTCAATGCCTACCAAGGAAACAGGCAGGGCAATGCTTTCTCAAACTTCTATAATGAGAACACAAAGAACCATCCTCTTTTGTCCTACAAAAGCACCAACATTCAGAATCCCCACCATCAGATTCAACAACCATTCATACCACATCAACAGAAGCCCTATAATCCACCTGGTTTTCAAAACCAGAGACCTCCATTTCAACCTAACTTCAATCAACCTTACCAATACCTCAACACCAACCACCCCAAAATCAAAGCCAGCCCAATGACTCAAGCCTGAGCAAAATTGAATCCATGCTTCTCCAAGTTGTTCAAAAACAAGATTCAATGTTTGCTCAACTTCAAAAGAGTGATCAAGCTCAAAATGCTGCCATCAAGACGCTTGAAACTCAAATGGCCCAATTGGCTGCCTCTAATGCCCAAAGGAAACAAGGCCAACTCCCACCTCATGGTGAGCAACCGAGGGACACCATTAATGCTATCACCCTTAGGAGTAGTACCACTTATAAAGACCCTCAGCAACCCAAGGAAACAATAGTTGAGCCAACACCAGTAGAGAGCCAAAAAGATTCCCAACCATCCACCGCTAAGGAAGCGTAAAACAAAGAAAAGAAGGATGAACCTTTGAAGGAACCCATCAAGATCCAAGTTCCATTTCCCCAACGTTTGAGGAGAAATCATAAGGAAACTCAGTTTAGCAAATTCATGGAAGTTGTCAAAAACCTCCAGGTAACGGTTCCCTTCACTGAGTTAATCACTCAAATCCCTTCTTACACAAAATTCATGAAGGATATCTTAACTAAGAAGAGGACTTTAGATGATGTTGAAATCATAGCATTCACAGCTGAGTGCAGTGCTTTGTTGCAAAATAAGTCCCCTCCTAAGTTAAAGGATCCCGGTAGTTTCTCTATACCTTGCACTATAGGCACCTACACAATCGATAAAGCTCTATGCGATCTAGGTGCCAGTGTAAGCGTCATGCCCTATTCCATTTGTGAAAAGTTGAATGTGGGAATTCTCAAATGCACCAGTATCACTCTGCAAATGGCAGACCGTTCTTTAAAACAACCTATGAGAGTTTTAGAAGATGTGCCTGTCAAAGTAGGAAAGTTTTTCATTACCGTCGATTTCATCGTCCTAGATATGGCTGAAGATTCTCAAATCCCTATTATTTTAGGAAGGCCATTTTTACACACTGTCGGAGCAGTAATCAACGTTAAGAATGGAAAACTGACACTAGAAGTAGGTGATGATAAAGTCACCTATAACTTGAACAGTGCAATGAAAAGCCCCATGCTAGAGGAGTCTTGCTGTTTTATTGATATTGTCGACTCCATTGTTGATGAATCTCTGTATCCATCAATAATCGAGGATCCTTTAGAAGCAATCTTATTGTTGGAGGACATCTATGAGAATGACAATTTCGAGATCAGTGAGCTGGAAAAGGACCTGACCGGAAAAGGAATACCATCAGAAAAAATTAAAGAGTTCATAAGCTTGATTGATACTCCTGCCAAGGCAGCAATACAAAAACCTGAACTGAAACCTCTTCCCTCGAATCTAAAATATGCTTTTTTAGATGAATCTGAGTATTGCCCAGTCATAGTGAGTGCTCTCCTAGATGAAAATCAGTTAACCTCACTATTGACTGTCTTGAAAAAGCATAAAAATGCAATAGGTTACAAACTCGAAGATTTAACATGTAACAACCCGAAAAATACCAATTTTTCTAGTAAAAATATTTACTAACCCTTTTCAGTAGAACTTAAGTTTTTAAAATAGAAATTTTTGTTCTGAGTCTTATTTTGAAATTCCGCGTTCGTATTTGGAATTTCTGAGGGATTTCATGAAAAGACCGTTTTTAGTCATCTTTGACTTTTCTTGACTTTTAAGTCGTCTTTGACTTTCCTTGACTTTTTAAAAAGTCGTCATCGACTTTTCTTGACTTTTAAGTCGTCATAAACTTTTTCTTGACTTTTAAGTCATCTTCGACTTTTCTCGACTTTTCAGTCAACTTTGACTTCCGTTGACTTTTTCCCGACTCGCCTCATAAGTTCGAAGACCGAAATTTTATTTAAAAAAAATAATATTTTTGATTTATTTTTATTTAGATTTATTAAGATTTATCATAATTTAATATAATTATTTTGAATTTATTCGGAATTTAAAGAATAACGTTTACGGTTTTAACCGAACGTCATTTAACTATTCCCGACTCATCGTAAAACGCGCAACAAAATCGAAACTCGACTTTGGCATGAGTCACCCGCCCATGTCATCATTTTCCACTCACTTGAAACATCTTAATAATTTCGATTAAACTAATACAAATATCTTAGATATTTGTTACTTTATAGATCCGTCAACGGAGATTAGATATTTGTTACTTTATCGATCCGTCAACGGAGATTACGCAAATCGAGGAAAATCAGACCCGATGATCACCTTACCCACACGGCTCTCTTTCCCCTCTAATAGACCTTGATA
>JAIUZE010030968.1:0-12662 GCA_022085475.1 Heliosperma pusillum | reverse complement strand
GTGGCAAAGGGTTTCACTCAATTGCAGTTTGCATTAGATGACATCTTTGGCACCCGATAGTCCAGGCTGGCGGTTTCTATTCGATACTCTTTAGCGATTGCCGCTTTTCATGACTATGAAATTTGGCAAATGGACGTGAAAACCGCCTTCTTAAACGGTTATTTGGAGGAGGAGTTGTACATGGTACAACCCGAATGTTTCATTGATCCTAAGAATCCTAAGAAGGTATGCAAGCTTAAGCGTTCCATCTATGGACTTAAGCAGGCTTCTCGGAGTTGGAATCATCGTTTCGACCAGGTGATAAAAGAGAATGGATTTACTCGATCGGTCGAGGAACCATGCTTAGATATCAAGTCGAGTGGGAGCAAGATTGTCTTCCTAATATTGTATGTCGATGACATACTCTTGATTGGGAATGACATACCTCTCTTAACTTCGGTAAAAGTTTGGTTAAAGAACTATTTCCAGATGAAAGATCTGGGCCAGGCACAAAGAATTTTGGGGATCCGTATCTACAGAGATAGATCACGACGGATGTTATCCCTCAGTCAGGAGTCTTATATAGATAAGATTCTTGAGAGGTTCAGCATGACCAACTCCAAGAAGGGGAACCTTCCAACGGTCTCTGGGATGCAGTTGAGTAAAGCTTAAGCACCAAAGACATTGGAAGAGGTCGAGCGCATGAGTCAGATTCCTTATGCATCAGCATATAGGATCGATCATGTATGCCATGATATGCCACGTCCAACACGGGCATATGCATGATATGACGAGTCGATACCAAGGCAATCCAGGTGAAACACACTGGATGGTTGTTAATAATATCCTTAAGTACTTACGGAGGACTAAGGATTGGGTATTGACTTATGGAGGCGACACTGAGCTATGCGCAATCGGTTACGCAGATGCTAGCCTCCAAACGGATCGAGATGACTCGAAATCTCAGTCTGGATTCGTTTTTACTCTTAATGGCGCTGCGGTCAGCTGGAAAAGCTCCAAACAAACTATTATAGCAGATTCTACGACTGAGTCCGAGTACTATGCTGCTTCAGAGGCTGCGAAGGAAGCTATATGGATGCGTCAATTCTTACAAGGACTAACTGTAGTTCCTAGTTCGGATGACCCGATCACCATCTATTGTTATAATAGTGGTGCCATCTTCCAGGCTAAGGAGCCTAAGTCCAGCAACAAGTCTAGGCATGTACAACGGAAGGCTCACATGATCCGAGATTACGTGGAGCAAAGGGAGATAGTGATAGACAAGATTGCTACGGATGATAACGTAGCAGATTCTCTCACTAAACCACTGAGATATGATAAACATGAAGGGCACGTTATTTCCATGGGAATCAAACGTGTTCCTGAGTTGTATTAGTTGTTTTGTATGGATTAGACACCTGTATCTTTTTCATAAAAACTATCTATAAAATCATCGGTTTGTTTATATTTTGTTTTTCATGTGGGTTGTACTGACAACATTGAACACCACAAAGTGAACTGAATTACATTATAGTTGTTTTGGTCCGTAATCGCCTACATGAGCTGATAACTCTGGCAATTATTCTGTGCAGTCGATTGATGGTGGGTTCAACGAGCCATAAGTCAAACAGTTGACTGATCGATCACATATGCGAGTTATAATGACACCTCGCAGGACATTTTTGTGACAACGTTATGGAGTCCTAAATGTTCCAGAACATTAGGTGCCAGGTCGTGGATAGGACATCCATAGTGTTCCTAGAGTCGATTCTTTAGACTATCGACTGTCTCTTGAGATAAAGGCAGTTTTTGGGTGACTTTGGTTTCTTTCTCATGGTCGACCGTAACAGGAGGCTAAGTAGATTTTCACTGGGTCATTTCATACTGCGCTTGTACCTGCAAGATTCGAGTTGAAGAAAATATCCCACCTTTATCAGGATATGATATTTCTCAGGGCCACTCGAGGAGCTGTAACTGAAATGCATGGCCATGCTCGAATGAAGATTCGTTTATCAGTTAAATTACTCTCTAGTCGGGGAAACCACTCTTGATACTGATCACTTGTAAACTACGACCTTTGTGAATACGGACTTTGCAAATTGGTTTACATTGAGTGGGAGAAATTTATTATGGATATGAGATTCGGTTATCGCACATACCTTTAGGACAAGTGGGAGGATTTTGGAGCCAGTGTCCTCCACAGTTATCAATAACATTAAATATAACCTCTTAGGTTCACAGGGGACATTTTGTATTATCATCAGTTGATTAACGTTTATCGATAACGGTTTCTTGCTAGATAAGTTTGACGTATTGGGTCAACGATGGCGGTGATCAACTGGTCCCTAAAAGTCACACCTATAGGATGTGTTTGAGAGATGTGATTATTTGAGAAAATAATCATATTGATGCCCTATTATATGACTAAAAGGTTAGTCAGTGTATTTGACTAAAAGGTTAGTCAATGTGATGATGAGACGATTATTTAATAACGATTAAATAAAGTTAGCTGAGACGAATTAACTGTAATTCGTAAATTGGATATATAATGTAAGCTAATTAAACATAAACTGTTATAATTAATTGGCAAATTATAAATATACGGATATTTATATTTAATGATGTATTATAATGTCGGTCCTTGACATATGACGATTATAATATATTACATTATATTGGAAGCTAAAATGACCGAAACTCAGTATCCAGATACACTCGGGTTTTCGGGTCAATGGGTAGTTATTTGAGGAGACTAAATCTTCTCATATAAAAACCCATGTGTGCCGTGAGAAATAGAGAGAGAAGAAGGAGAAAAATTTCTAACCTAATTTCTATTCTCACAGTAGCCTCCATCTGATAAATCATCACAAAAGAAAAAGTTAACTGTAACTTTTGACAAACACTAAAACAAAAGGTTAACAGTAACTTTTGGAAAACTTCTAGCAACACAAGGGCATTTCTCATACAGTCTTGGGTGCAACGATTAGGAGGATATCTACTTTGATATCTCTGTTCTTTACGCCAATTGCTAGGACCGGAGGTTGATTTCTACATCTCTATTCCTTTTGTTGTTTTCGTTTATGACTAGCATTATCAAGTTATTACTATTTCGTTATAATCCTATAATAATTGTATTGTGGTAATACCGATTTTCCACATTTCTCATCGATTTTACAACCAAGAGCCTCCAGCTTCTCGACATTCTCGATCATAGCAAGAATGTGTGGGCTAACCGCTTGGCCCTTCTGGAGTTTCGCTTCAAAGAAGCGACAGGTGTACTCATAGCTAACGATCCTCGGAGCTTTCGAGAACTCGTTAGAGAGAGTGGTGAAAATCTTGGTTTGCACCCTGGGCTATGAATCGCCTCTGCAAATTGGATTCCATTGCAAAGATGAGTACGTTCTTTAACGCACCCGCCTCCATAACGAAATCACTATAAGAAAGTGATTCATTTGCTCCTGCATTGGGGCCTGGGTTAGTTGGTAGTGGCTCAGTCAAGTACTTGAGCTTACCGTCAGCAATGGCAGCATTCCGTAATGCCGCCTCCCAGTCCGCAAAGTTGGACCCATCATTCTTCAGTCGCGTGGACTGATTTATGTTGTCCATAAAGATCTTTAGCCAGGACTCGCGAGCGAGTGTAGCACTTGGCATTGGGTCGTCTGTACGTCCAGCCATTTGTTATTTTAAGCAGTTATATCTGTATATAACGTATTCAAGAAACTGTGAAAAGAAGAAAAAATTATGATAAGTTTCATCGTTTTAAAATTAAGTCTTAATGCAAAAACTGTTTAATGCGATGACTCAAGCATTTATACAATTGACCTCCCTCAAGAATTATATAAATGATCCCAAGACTCAATTTCTGTAAATTGATAAGCCAACCTTTTGGCTAATTCTACCTTTAGAATTCTCGGTCGATAAATTTCTGTAAATTCTATCTTATAGTCCATTATAATCCCGAGATATTACTCGTACTATAATGTTGAGATAAAATAGGTCAACACTCACTACTTACCCAACGTAGAAGGGGTCATATTATGACTTCCGACGAAGAAGGGGTTCATAGAAGTTTTTCCTATAAAGACTAATCTCAATTTTCATTTTAGAGGAAGATCCCATCATCTTAAATTTAATTCATTTTAAGTGAACAAATTCTAGCATTTCGTGAATGATTTAGACTAAGGTGATGGCCCTATGAACGAGTGACATCTGTATGTCTATGATGAAAATTCAAACTATATGAAACATTTTTCATGCATTTTAGGTGGTTTGGTTTAGGCGGAATATGATGCAGTTATTTAACATGTGAATGAAAAACAAAAGAACGGAAAAATACGTAAACTATTACAACGGTCCTAGTGTGACCTATCTACCAAAAAACAGTAAATACAAGTTTGGAATCCATCCTTATGGACCCGAGAAGCTTGACTTTGTCTCATCTTGGTCCATGTAGCGGGAGTGAGCATCCGATCTCCGTCTCTAGTCTTCTTAAAATTACATTTAAAAATTACAAAATAAACCTATTTACATTCTAATTCCAAAACATAATTAAAAGAAAAATAAAAGGAGATTCGAGATCTCAAAATTACAACCAAACCATGTTTTCATCATTACGAAAACATGATTAACTAAAGCCACACTAGGTATTACATTTTTCAACCAATTGCAAAAATACGTAAAATAAACCATTCATTCATTCATTCAACAAAAATGCATCAACTATATAAATTAATACTACAAAACATAATTCATTAATTATGTTGATTAATTATCCAAACCACCATTCAAACTGATCAAAATTATGTGACAATTCCTTAATTGCCCACAACAATTTTAATCTTCTTTAATCCATTTTTATTTTAAACCTTTTTAAAATAATCGGGTATCATTATTGTGAACCTTTTCACAATAACAAACAAACAAACATTACCTTTATAATGTCAAAAAAAAAAAAAAAACAAATTTTTTTTTTTTCTCTCTACGGATCACTGTTCCCGTGAACAGTACCAGTACCAAAAAAATTTTTTTTTATTGATTTCTCACGGTTTAATCAAAAAACCGAAAAACAGTAAAAAAAAATAAAATAAAAAACTAATGCTGCTGCCTTTTATAAAAAAAAAAACAGAAATTTTTTTTTTTTAAAGCAGTGAACAGTAACCGGGCAGCAAAAAAATTTTCGGTGATGCCAATATTGCTAGATCGGTACAAATTTCAATATCTAATCGTTATTAAAATTGATTCAAACTAGATTATTCAATTTAACCTTTTAAAATGAACATCTAAATCATGATTAAATCGATTATCCTTATATTCATTTAATCACAATCGCTTTGACCATCATTAAAATTGAATAATTATTCAAAAATCATCAATTTAAAACAATGAATCCGAAAATAATAGCAACAACAAAATCAAAACAATTCCATCTTATTTTAATTTAATCCTTATCAAATTAAAACAACCACAAATTTATTATATTGAATTTTAACCTATTAAAATAACAATATCAATAAATCAACAATGGAAAAAAAAAAACAAAACCCTACAAAAAATCACACGGCTACACAAAAAAAAAATTCCAGCCGTGACAAAAAAATTTTTTTCGGTAAAATCAAATTTTTTTTTCTCAAATTTATATTTCATAAAAATGAAAAACATATAATATAATTTTGTAACCAATAGCTCTGATACCACTTGTGGGAAATAACTGTTTACATCCCCTTAAAATTTAGGATTATAACAAAATTATATAATATGAAATTGCAAGTCATAGATATGAAAACGATACAAATGTAGAGAAAATGAATTAAACCTTTGGTCCTTAGCAAAATCGGCCTAAGAACAGATATCAAAATAGATCTCCTCCTAATTGTCTCACCCAAGATAGATCGAGATATGCCCTTCTCCTTTGCTAGAAAGATCGATTCAAAGTTACTGTTAACTTTTTAGGTTTTTGTGTTTAGTGTGTGATGGAGGCACAAGTTGAGAGAGTAAAAATTAGGTTAGAATTTTTCTCTTGTTCTTTTTGTTCTCACGGCAAGCATAGGGTTTTATGAGGAGTTTTGTTTCCTCAAAACCACTACCCATGGACCGAAAAACCCGAGTGTATCTGGACACTTTTTCCGGTCATTTTAGCTTCTAATATAATGTAATACATTATAATCGTCATCAGTCAAAGACCGACATTATAATACATCATTAATTATAAATATCCGTATATTTATAATTTTTCAATTAATTATAACGGTTTATGTTTAATTAGGTTACATTATATACAACAATTAAATATAACATTTTATATTCAATTTACGAATTACAGTTAATTCGTCTCAGCTAAATTTATTTAATCATTATTAAATAATTATATCATCATCACATTGACTAACCTTTTAGTCAAAAACACCGACTAACCTTTTAGTCATTTAATAAGGCATCAAAATGAATATTCTCTCAAATAATCACATCTCTCAATCACATCCTTTAGCTGTGACTTTTAGGGACCAGTTGATCACCGCCATCTGTATGACAATAACGTCAAACTTATCTAGCAAGCCAACCGTTATCGATAAACGTTAATCAACTGATTACAATACAAAGTATACCCTGTGAACCTATAGAGATTGATTTATGTTATTGCACTAACTGTGGAGGACACTGGCTCCAACAGGTGAGAGTTCCATAGGTGGAACTATCCTACTCATGATTTAGAAATTGGCCGCAGTTTGTTCATCGCGTTGAAGAATATGGAGACTTAGTTAATTGGAGTGCAGTGGCGGATCTTCACCGATCACAAGAGTTTGAAATACATATTTACTCAAAAAGAGTTGAATATGAGGCAAAGAAGATGGTTGGAATTGGTGAATGATTATGATTTTGAGTTATTGTACCATGAAGGGAAGGCTAATGTTCTTGCTGATGCTCTTAGTAAAAAAGCTTCTCATGCATTGAATGTTATGCGGGTATTACCCGATGATCTTTGTGCCGAGTTTAGAAGATTGAAGTTGGAATTCGTGGAGCGGGGATTTGTTTATGTAGGTGCTATGATTGCCGAACCTGTGTTTCTCCGTGAAATCCGCGAAAGCCAAGTTGATGATCTTACCTACAAGTCTATTCAAGCCAAACTTCTTGAAGGTAAAGCTAAAGATTTCAAGTTTGATGATGAAGGTGTTCTTCGTTTCCATGGCCGTTTGTTTGTGCCTAATGCTCTTGATTTGAGGAAGCGAGTTTTTGATGAAGCTCACCTTTCCCCTTATTCTATTCCCCCCGGAGGTGATAAGATGTATAAAGATTTGAAGCTACATTTTTGGTGGCCGAACTTGAAGGGCGATGTTGTGTCTTAATTTTGGAAATGTTTACTTGCCAATCAAGTGAAGATTGAACACAGAGCCCGGTGGATTTCTACACCGTTGATATTCCTTCTATGGAAGTGGGAATCTATTCTATGGATTTTTTGTTATGGCTTTGCCGAGAACCGTAGGAGGTAAAGATGCCGTTTGGGTTGTTGTTGATCGATTGACCAAGTGTGCTAGATTTATTCCGATCAAAGAAACTTGGAGTTTGGATCGTTTGGCGAAAGCTTATGTTGATGAAATTGTTAGATATCATGGCGTTCTTAAGGAGATTATATCCGACCGAGATCCGAGATTCTGTTCGAGATTTTGGAAAGCTTTGCAAGAGGCCATGGGTAGTAAGTTGTTGATGAGTACCACATTTCATGCCGCTACGGATGGTCAGACTGAGAGGACTATTCAGACTTTAGAAGACTTGCTTAGAGCTTGTGCTCTTGACTTCCAGTCTAGTTGGGAAAAGAGTCTACCGTTGGTGGAGTTTTCTTACAACAACAGTTATCATGCATCTATCAAGATGGCTCCATATGAAGCTCTTTATGGAAGGAAATGTCGGAGTCCTATATGTTGGAATCAATTGAGTGACAATCGTGATTTAGGCCCCGATGTTCTTGTTGAAACCATTGATAATGTGAAGGTCATTCGAGATAGAATGAAAGCCGCTCAAGACCGTCAAAAGTCTTATGCCGATATCCGAAGAAGGCCTTTAGAACTTGAAGTTGGGGATAAAGTGTTCTTGAAAGTGCCTCCAATGAAGGGTGTTAAACGGTTTGGTGTTAAGGGTAAATTGAGCCCGAAATACATTGGACCCTTTGATATTGTGAAAAGGATTGGTGCCGTTGCTTATAAGTTGGATTTGCCGCCGAATTTGGCTAAGGTTCATAATGTATTCCATGTTTCTCAATTGAGAAAGTATGTTAGTGATCCAAGCCATGTCTTTCAAAAGAAAATGCCCGAGCTTGAACCGAATTTATCCTTTGAAGAGAAGCCGATCCGCATCCTAGATCGCAAGGATAGGAAGTTGAGAAGTAAAGTATTTCCTTTAGTGAAAGTCTTGTGGAGAAGTGCTAATGTCGAAGAAGAGACTTGGAAAACTGAAGCTTCTATGCGTAGTAAATATCCGAGTCTATTCGAGTAAGGTATCTTTCTTTCCCTCAAGTTTCGAGGGCGAAACTTTTTAAAAGGTGGGGTGATTGTAACACCCGGAAATGTACCCTATTTTTTATAATGAAAATATTTTACGATTACTTTTCAGTGAATTTAAGTTTTAATTTAGAATTTATTATTCCGAGTCGAATTTAGAGTTTCCGAGTTCGTATTTGGAATTTCCGCGAGATTCCATGAGAATCCCGTCTTAAGGCGAGTTTGACTTTTATTGACTTTTTCCTCGTACATACTCATACTCCCTTAACCTATTTCTCATTCACACAAACACAAATTCAACCTTACTTCTTCCTTAAGCAAACCAAAACCCTTGCCTCCATAATCTTTCCGATCTTAGAATCATCATAGCTCACTCGTTTCTTGTTGAAATTCACGTAAGTTCATCTCATTCTTCTCCTCTTATCATCCTCTATCCGTATTGATATTAAAATCATCGTCTTTCTCGCTTTTCAAACTTTCCGTCTTTCTCAAGATGAATTTTATTCATCTTTTATGATCTATTGTAGGTGGTGACCTCCATGATCCCGACAAAGACTATTTCCTAATTGAAGAGGAGCTTGACGAGTAGTGAAGACGCTTAAAGGTAACGGTGAAGGGTTACTCGGTATCATTTACGTGTTTTACATGCTTTATATGATAGAAATCGTATTAGAATACGATTAGTAAGCTTAGGAATCATGTTATGAATAATGAATGTTGTTAATTGATGATTGTTGATGATGAATATTGATTGTTGATAATTATTAGAAGTTAAATATGAGAATTGAAATGAATTGAGCAAGTGAAGAAGGCTCTCGGGTGGAGTTGTGCTCCCAGCCGGGTGACCGGCCGCCGGTCTGCCCACCGGCTGGAAACACATCAGTAAGAACTTTGGATTTTTGTATAAGGGTGGTCCTGGCCGGGTGCCCGGCCGCCGGTCTCCAGACCGGCCAGGAACACATGCCCTGTTTTTAGTGATTTTTGGTTTTAGCTTGTGCTCCGAGCCGGGGTACCGGCCGCCGGCCTCCAGACCGGCCTGGAACACGGCTGTGTTTTATTCTTACATTTTCTAAAACTCGTAATTTATAATAGTTCGCATGATTCGTTTATCGTATAATTTTACGTAGTGACTTATAATATTAATGTTTTGGACTTATGATATTTCATTCGCTTGTATCACATGTTTTGTGACGGTTTTTGCTATGTCCCACTTTGAGTCAGTTTTTACAAATGATACGGTTTGAGTACTATTTTGTATTGTGCGTTGTACTCTCATTCCCTTGGCTACCTCCACGTTCGTAAGGCTGGAATGTCGGAACGGGGAGGTATCCTACTGCTTAAATGCATGTGTTAGTGGGCATACGACGACGTTGTTGGGAGTTGAACGCATTGCGTTGATCGACCCGGCCGTCAAATGTTGTGTACTTGCGAGGTGGTGTTATTTGCATGTAGCGACCGCTTGTTATGAGGCTTGAGCTCTTTTCCGCCTCTTTCGTGAATGTTTGCTACCGAATTTGGGGTACTCGGCATTCATGATTGACCGAGTCTTGGATGCGAAACGTTTATCGCATGTCGAACTGGAAAATGCGATTCCGGGATTCTGGCCAGATTTAGACTAGGACCGTATTATATCGTCATCCTACCGGAGGAAATTAGTGCACATTTACGAAATGAATTGAATCGTGTATGCGTTCAGGGAAATGTTATATCCCGTGGATGCCTTTTAACCATACTTGCCATGTACACGGTGCTAGTGTGTTTCATTTACCGTGAGAGATGTCGTCTTTGTGTCGTTGTCTTTGAATGTGTGATTTCATGACTTATTATTCATGGTCATTGCATGATTGGGCATCGTCTATGTATTGGTATGTTTGAATGGATGATAATACGGTGGATTTATTGTGATCATCGCATGACTTGGCATGGTTTGTTTGTCGAGTCTCAATCTTAACAAACTTATACCGCTAACGGTGAGATGTAAGCCCTAGTGAGCGTATTCGGTTGCCTAAGAGTGTCTTTCCCGAGTCTTTGTATAACATGATGGATTCGAACTTGTACTTCTTATACTCTTATCATTATATATCGAGTTGCCTATCTATCCTTATCGTATCTCATATGTATATCCTTATGTATGCATGCTCTACTTTTGTATTTCCTTCTATGTACGTTTAATGTGATATGGCTGGGAGAACCCGGAGTTACTCCCCACTGATTGTGGCATTCATGTTTTTCATGGATGAACAGGTTGCTTGCATGGATGGCTTTTTGCTTATGCTATTTTGGGTTCGGGTGTGAGCTAGCGGGCGTTGTCCCTGGAAGTTTCACCTCTAGACGATTTTAGCTAGTTTTGCTAAATACTTGTTCTTTGCTAACATTTTGAGAGACCCCGTCTCCTTGTTGTATTCGTACTTAGTTTGTAATATTTTGACACTCCTCGTATTATCTATCTTGCATGTATAAAAGTTTTTAAAATACCGTATTTCCGCATATTATTTCACATGCTTGTATGTTTTATATTTCCGCATTCGCGAGGGTTGTCAAACTGTGACAGTCTAAATGCAATCTATCTTGTTAAGGATCAAGTCCATCATGAGAGAACTAAACACATTGATGTGAGGTATCATTTCCTAAGAAATGAGAAGAGGATTAAGGTGAACAAAGTGGGTACTGCCGACAACCGAACTGATGCGTTTACCAAGCCAGTTTCGTGGAGCAAGTTCGAACACTGTTTGGACTTTCTAAATATCCAAAGCATTTGATTGCCCTTAAGGGGCAATATATGAGGGGTATGGGAGAAGAGTTTTTTGGTACATCTGGCATCTATGGGGGTGCATATAGTACATCTGTCTCGTTGAGAGGGAATTCAAGTCAAGGTGGAGATTTGTTAGAATTATGTCTTAAATCATTTTAGTTGCCACTTCGAGTAACTATTCGGGAGTCTCGCTAGGTTTCTGCTCTGGGCCTATGGTCTGTTTTGGGCCTTTCTAGGTTTTCTGTATTAGGTCTTAGAGAGTAGAGTATATACACTCTATAAGTCTAACCCTAGCAGTTATGCATATCATAACAATCTGAATTCTGAATCTGAAAACTCTGTAAACTCCTCACTATTAATAAAACTCTCCTCCCTTCTGCCATGTGGACGTAACTAACACACCGTTAGTGAACCACTTAAATCTGTGTGTTATTGTTCTTTATTGTCCTTTATTTGTTCTTTCTCGTTTCTGTTGTAACAAATTAAATAAAAGATCTTGGGTTTCCCAAGAAGCGCGGTTTTAAGGAAACCGCAAAACCTACATATGATAAATATATTAGTCGGGATCCCGTAATCTATATACAAAGCAACCTATGGCCTTAACCTCATCATAGTAGCTCACATCCTTGAGCTTCTTCCAATTATCTCCGTTTCGATCATCCTCCATGTCAATCTCAAATTCAACAATATAAAATGTTTCCTCCTTTTTGAGAGGAGGATGATAAAAACGGATGATATCGGGACATTCAACAACTTAGGAGACTTGAGTAGTCTCCTTGTCCCTAGCTTCTTTCAACCCCTCAACATCAAAGGTATCTGTAACAACCCGAAAAATGCCAATTTTTCTAGTAAAAATATTTACTAACACTTTTTCAGTAGAACTTAAGTTTTTAAAATAGGAATTTTTGTTCCGAGTCTTATTTTGAAATTCCGCGTTCGTATTTGGAATTTTTGAGGGATTCCATGAAAAGACCGTTTTTAGTCATCTTTTTTTCTTGACTTTTAAGTCGTCTTTGACTTTTCCTTGACTTTTTAAAGTCGTCATTGACTTTTTTCTTGACTTTTAAGTCGTCCTAAACTTTTCTTGACTTTTAAGTCATCTTCGACTTTTCTCGACTTTTCATTCAACTTTGACTTCCGTTGACTTTTTCCCGACTCGCCTGATAAGTTTGTATGAAGACCGAAATTTTATTTAAAAAAATAATATTTTTGATTTATTTTTATTTAAATTTATTAAGATTTATCATAATTTAATATAATTATTTTGAATTTATTCGGAATTTAAAGAATAACGTTTACGGTTTTAACCGAACGTCATGTAACTATTCCCGACTCATCGTAAAGCGCGAAACAAAATCGAAACTCGACTTTGGCATGAGTCACACGCGCGTGTCATCGCTTTCCACTCACAACTAGATATTTTATTTGTTTTGAAGAAACTA
>JAIUZE010030963.1:0-10192 GCA_022085475.1 Heliosperma pusillum | reverse complement strand
TTGAGATAAATGTAGTTTTTGGGTGACTTTGGTTTCAAATATTAATGTTTTGAATTTATGATAATCCCTTCGTTTGTATCGCATGTTTTGTGACGGCTTTTGATATGTCCCACTTTGAGACGGTTTTACAAACGTTACAGTTTGAGCACTAATTTTCTATGTGCTTTGTACTATCATTCCCTTGGCTACCTCCACGTTCGTAAGGCTGGAATGTCGGAACGGGGAGTGTATCCTTACTGCTTAATTGCATGTGTTAGTGGGCATATGACGACGTTGTTGGTAGGCGAACGCGTTGCGTTGATCGACCCGGCGTCTATGATTGACCGAGTCTTGGATGCGATTTTAATCATACTTGTCATGTACACGGTGCTAGTGCGTGTCATTTACCGTGAGAGATGTCGTCAACGTATTGTACGTTTGGTTGGATGATTATATGATTGATTATTCATGATCTTTGGATGACTTGGCATGGTTTGTTTGTCGAGTCTCAATCTTATCAAACATATGCCGCTAACGGTGAGATGCAAGCCCTAGTGAGTGTATGGTTGCCTAAGAGTGTCATCACCGAGTCTTTCTATAATATGATGGTTACGGCTTTGTACTTCATGTATCGATATCCTTATATATTGAATTGCCTATTTATCCTTCTTGTATTTCACATGTATATCTATATATGCATGCTTCTACTTTTGTATTTCCGTTTATGTACGTTTAATGTGATATGGCTGGGAGAACCTGGAGTTACTCCCCACTGATTGTGGCGTTCATGTTTTTCATGGATGAACAGGTTGCTTGACTGGATGGCTTTTTGCTTGTGGTATTTTGGATTCGGGTGTGAGCTAGCGGGCGTTGGCCTGGATGAATCACCTCTAGACGTTGTTTAGCTAGTTTCCTAATAACTTTGATGTTTGATACATTTTGAGAGACTACGTCTCTTTGTAGTATATTCTATTTTTGTTTGTATTTATTTGACATTCCCTGTATTTCTATCTTGCATGTAAAAAAGTTTTAAAAACACTGTATTTTCCGCTATATAAATCACATGCTTGTTATGTTTTATTTCCGCATTCGCGAGGGTTGTCACAGTTGGTATCAGAGCCTTATCGCTCCCGACGCACACACGTGAACCCTAAACTTAAACTACTTGACCTTGAAATAATAAATGAGAGATGGGTAGAAGTTAAGGACTTTACTTGGTAGTCTATTTGTTTATGCTAAGTGTTAGGATTAACTTGTTTTGTTTCTATTTCTTATGAAGATGGTTAGACCTCGAGTAGTATAGAATGTTATGCTAGAAGCTCTTACGCAAGTGTTGAAGAATCAACAAGATGCGGCTATTGCTCAAGCCAACCAAGTCCCCCCTCGTAGAGAAGATAACCATCAAGGAGGCTACGCTTGGGTGGCTAGTCAAATAGCTAGAAGCAAGATTATACCTTACGGTGGAGAGCCGGACCCTACCGAACTATCGGAATGGTTCCGAGAAATGGAGAAGCAATTTGATCGATACCAAGTCCGTGAAGAGGACAAGGTAAGGATCGCAAAGCACTTCCTTGTAAGGGAAGCAGATAATTGGTGGGCGATTACTAGTGCCACCGCTACTCTTGAAGACGACTTCAATTGGGCTTGTTCCAAAGCTCTAGTGGAAGGTCGATTTTATCCCAAGGAGCTAAAGCAACAAAGGCTTACGGAATTTATTGACTTCAAGCAAATTAACTTGTCGGCACAAGACTTCACTACGGAGTTCAACAAGCTTGCTCATTTTGCTCCGAGGCTTATCAAAGATGACGAGGATCGAGCTTTCTACTACCGCAACAAGCTTAGTGCTTTACTTCAAAGTAAAGTGAGGAGGAATACTACTTCCTTTGGGGATTTATATGATGATGCTTTATGGGCCGAGAACTCCATGAAGGCCATTAGGGATGAAGCTATGATGAAGAATCCCTCTCCTTCTTTCATTCCTAGGCCAAATGTCTATGGGAAGAGGCCGTTTACTCCGTCTTCCTCCAACTCTTATGCTAACAAGAGGAGATTCAATCCTCCCCCAAATGCAAATGCAAGAGCTCCCACTCCTTTCATTCCCCGAGCTACTTCTAATGTGGCTCATAGGCCATATGCTCCTCCTCAAGCTCAAGGTCGCTTATGCAACCGTTGTAGACTTCCATACCATCCCTGTGTAGCTTGTTACAACCGACCTTATATTAGCTTATTTTGCCAAAAGGGTGGTCACCGTTATGATGATTGTCCCGATCGTAAGTTGCCCCCTCCAATTGCCAAACCTAAGGGTTCTATCTTCGTTCTGAGACGAGCCGAAGCCGATGCTCATCCGGAGATAATTACGGGTATGTTCTCAATCTTAGAGCAACCGTGTCTTATTCTATTTGATACAGGTGCTTCTATGTCCTTTGTGTCTTCGACTTATGCTAATAAATTATCTATAGAGCCTACATCTAGTGAGGATACTCCCATATTCTTACCTTCCGGAGAAATTATCTCTTGTTCTACTCTTTATCCTAATGTTCTAATATCTATTTCGGGTGCTATCTTTCCCGCAAATCTCCTTAAGTTTCCTCTAGGAGAGTTCGATATAATTCTAGGTATTGATTGGCTAGCATTGTACCATGCTAGGTTCGAGTGTAGAGATCAAAATATTTACTTAAAGAGTCCTTTAGGAGTTAGAATAACCTATAAGGGATCTCATCTCCGAAAGGGTGTGTCTTTGATTTCCGCAATGAAATTGGTAAGTATGGTAAGAAAGGGTCACCAAGCATACTTGTGTATTGTGACTTCTTCAATTACCTCTTTGCCAAATATTGAAGATGTGCCTATAGTTCGTGAATTTGTTGATGTATTCCACGAAGACTTGCCTGGGATTCCTCCCGAGCGTGATGTTGAGTTTTCTATTGATCTTGTACCAGGTTCCGGACCTATAGCCAAAGCTCCTTACCGCATGGCTCCAACCGAATTGAAAGAGTTAAGGAAGCAACTTGATGATATGATTGAGAAGGGTTTTATTCGACCAAGTGCCTCGCCTTGGGGTGCTCCCGTACTCTTTGTGAAGAAGAAAGATGGTTCTATGAGACTTTGTATTGATTATCGTGAGTTGAACCGAATTACAATCAAGAATAGGTATCCTTTGCCAAGAATTGAAGATTTTTTTGATCAACTAAAGGGTGCTTCTAGTTTTTCCAAGATTGATTTGAGATCCGGTTATCACCAAATTCCTGTTCGTGATGTTGATATTCCGAAGACCGCTTTTAGTACAAGGTATGGTCATTATGAGTTCAAGGTGATGCCTTTCGGATTGACAAATGCTTCCGCTATTTTCATGGATCAAATGAACCGCACATTTAGTGAGTACCTTGATAAGTGTGTGGTGGTGTTCATTGACGACATCCTTATTTTCTCCAAGTACGAAGAAGAGCATGCTATTCATCTAAGGACTATTTTGGGTGTTCTTCGTCGTCAAAAGTGGTTTGCCAAATTCTCCAAGTGTGAATTTTGGTTACCTAAGGTGTCCTTTCTTAAGAATGTAATTTCTAAAGAAGGTGTGATGGTAGATCCTTCTAAAATTGAAGCTGTGGTGGATTGGAAGAGTCCGACCGATGTTAGAGAAGTTTGAAGTTTTCTTGATTTAGCTGGTTATTACCGTAGATTTGTCAAGGATTTCTCAAAGCTTGCTAGACCGATGACCCAATTGTTGAAGAAGGAAACCAAATTCCTATGGAATGAAGCTTGTGAAGCCGCTTTTCAAGATTTAAAGAAAAGTTTAACGACCGCCCTGGTGTTGACTTTACCTGAAGATGGTGTAGACTTTGATGTCTATTGTGATGCTTCCAAGATGGGATTGGGTTGTATACTTATGCAAAGTAGGAAAGTGGTGGCTTATGCTTCGAGGCAGTTGAGAGTTCATGAAGTAAACTATCCTACTCATGATTTGGAATTGGCCGCCGTGGTTCATGCTTTGAAAGTGTGGCGACACTATCTTATTGGTGTTCATTGTCGTATATTCACCGATCACAAAAGTTTGAAGTACATATTTACTCAAAAAGAGTTGAATATGAGACAAAGAAGATGGTTGGCATTGGTGAACGATTATGATTTTGAGTTGTTATACCATGAAAGGAAGGCTAATGTTGTTGCCGATGCTCTTAAAAGAAAATCTTCTCATTCCTTGAATGCTATGCGGGTATTACCCGATGATCTTTGTATTGAGTTTCGAAAGATGAAGTTGGAATTCGTGGAACGTTGATTTGATTATGTTGGTGCTATGACTGCCGAACCTGTTTTCCTCCGTGAGATCCGCGAAAGCCAAGTTGATGATCTTACCTACAAGTCTATTCAAGCCAAACTTCTAGAAGGAAAAGCTAAAGATTTCAAGTTTGATGATAAAGGTGTTCTTCGATTCCATGGCCGTTTGTTTGTGCCTAATGCTCTTGATTTGAGAAAGAGCGTTCTTGATGAAGCTCACCTTTCCCCTTATTCTATTCACCCCAGAGGTGATAAGATGTATAAAGATTTGAAGCTACAATTTTGGTGGCCAAATTTGAAGGGCGATGTTGTGTCGTATGTTGGAAGATGTCTTACTTGCCAACAAGTGAAGATTGAACACAAGACGCCCGGTGGATTGCTACAACCGTTGGATATTCCACTATGGAAGTGGGAATCAATTTCTATGGATTTTGTTATGGCTTTGCCAAGGACCTTTGGAAGTAAAGATGCTGTTTGGGTTGTTGTCGATCGTTTGACCAAGTGTGCTAGATTTATTCCGATCAAAGAGACATGGAATTTAGATCGACTAGCGAAAGCCTATGTTGATGAGATTGTTAGATACCATGGTGTTCCCAAGGAGATCATATCCGACCGAGATCCGTGGTTTTGTTCGAGATTTTGGAAGGCTTTACAAGAAGCCATGGGTAGTAAATTGTTGATGAGTACCGCATTTCATGCCGCTACCGATGGTCAGACCGAGAGGACTATTCAGACTTTAGAAGACTTACTTAGGGCTTGTGCACTCGAATTCCAATCTAGTTGGGAAAAGAGTCTACCGTTGGTGGAGTTTTCTTACAACAATAGTTATCATGCCTCGATCAAGATGGTTCCTTATGAAGCTCTCTATGGAAGAAAATGTCGAAGTCCTATATGTTGGAATCAATTGAGTGATGTTCGTGACTTAGGCCCTGATGTTCTTGTTGAGACTATTGATCATGTGAAGGTCATTCGTGATAGAATGAAAGCCGCTCAAGACCGTCAAAAGTCTTATGCCGATATCCGAAGAAGACCGTTAGAATTTGAAGTTGGAGGTAAAGTATTCTTGAAAGTATCTCCAATGAAGGGTGTTAAACGGTTTGGTGTAAAGGGTAAATTGAGCCCAAAATACATTGGACCCTTTGATATTGTGAAAAGGATTGGTGCCGTTGCTTACAAGTTGGATTTTCCCCCGAATTTGGCTAAGGTTCATGATGTATTCCATGTTTCTCAATTGAGAAAGTACGTTAGTGATCCAAGCCATGTTTTTCAAGCGGAAATGCCCGAGCTTGAACCGAATTTATCCTTTGAAGAGAAGTCGATCCGCATCCTAGATCGCAAAGATATGAAGTTGAGAAGTAAAGTGGTGCCTTTAGTGAATGAAAATCTTGTGGAGAGATGCCAATGTTGAAGAAGAGACGTAGGAAATGGAAGCTTCTATGCGTATTAAATATCCAAGCCTATTCTATTAAGGTATCTTTCTTTCGCTCAAGTTTCGAGGGCGAAACTTTTTAAAAGGTGGGGTGATTGTAACACCCGCAAATGTACCCTATTTTTATTGTAAGAATATTTTACGGATACTTTTCAGCGAAATTTAGTTTTAGTTTAGAATTAATTATTTCCGTGTCTAGTTTAGAATTTCCGAGTTCGTATTTGGACTTTACGCGAGATTTCGAGTAAGTTACGTCTTAAGACATTTTTGGGCTTTCCCATATGTTTTCCACTTACTCCTTCATATACTCCCTCATAACCTTAAGCTCCCTCACATTCAATCTTCTTCTTCCACACCAAGTAAACACCAAAAACCCTAACCTCCATATTTGCTCAATTTAATATCGATTCTACTCCTTCGTTTCTCGCTCAAATTCACTAAAGTTCGTCTTATTCTTTCCCTCTCACTGTCCTCTATCCGTATTGGTAATAAAATTAACGTCTTTCTCGCTTTTCAATTTATCCGTCTTTCTCAAAGGTAAATTATATTCATCTTTTATTATCTAATTGTAGGTGGTGACCTCCAAGACCCCGACAAAGACTACTTTTTGCTAGAAGAGGACATCGACGCGGATTGAAGACGCGAAAAGGTAACGGTGAAGGGTTACTCGATATCATTTAAGTGTTTTAATGTGTTTTCTATGTTAGAAATCATAATTAGAATAAGGTTAGTAATCATAGGAATTGTGTTGTTGATGATGATTGTAGTTAGTTGATAATTGATATGAGAGTTAATGGTTTGTGATGATAAATGATGATTGTTGTATGTTGATGACAAGTCGAAGAATAAAGGATTGCGTGCCTGAGACCAGGACGCTGGCAGCGTCCATTGGGCGCTGGCAGCGTCGTGGGACGGTGGCAGCGTTCCCAGGCGCTGGCAGCATTTTATGCTGTCACTTTTTCCCAAAGTCGACCTTTTGAATTCTAGTCCCGCCTTGACTTTCCTTGACCCTTTGGACTTTATCTTCTTGCATTGATGGTTTGTTTGTTGCCCACTCCAAATGTCGGATTTGGGTCTCGGGTCTCGGGTTTGACTTTGACTTTTGTTGACTTCCGGGTTTGACTCTATAAGTTGACTTTAAATATTAATGTTTCGAATATATGATAATCCCTTCGTTTGTATCGGATGTTTTGTGATGGCTTTTAATATGTCCCACTTTGAGACGGTTTTACATATGTTACGGTTTGAGCACTAATTTTTTATGTGCTTTGTACTCTCATTCCCTTGGCTACCTCCACGTTCGTAAGGCTGGAATGTCGGAACGAGGAGTGTATCCTTACTGCTTATTTGCATGTGTTAGTGGCATATGACAACGTTGTTGGGAGGCGAACGCTTTGCGTTGATCGACCCGGCCGTCAAATGTTGTATACTTGCGAGGTGGTTTCATTGCATGTAGCGTACCGCTTGTTATGATGCTTGTGCTCTTTTCCGCCTCTTTCGTGAAGGATAACCGAATTTGGGGTACCCGGCGTCTATGATTGACCGAGTCTTGGATGCAAAATGTTTATCGCATGTCGAATCGGAAAATGTTATTCCGAGAGTCTGGCCAGGTTTAGACTAGGATCGGATATAATTATATCATCGTCCTACCGGAGGAAATTAGTCTACATATACGAAATGTTAATCGTGTATGCGTTCAGGGAAATGTTTATCTCGTGGATGCGATTTTAATCATACTTGCCATGTACACGGTGATAGTGCGTGTCATTTACCGTGAGAGATGTCGTCAACGTATTGTACGTGTGGTTGGATGATTATATGATTGATTATTCATGATCTTTGGATGACTTGGCATGGTTTGTTTGTCGAGTTTCAATCTTATCAAATTTATGCCGCTAACGGTGAGATGCAAGCCCTAGTGAGTGTATGGTTGCCTAAGAGTGTCATCCCCGAGTCTTTCTAGAATATGATGGTTACGGCTTTGTACTTCATGTATCGATATTCTTATATATTGAATTGCCTATTAATCCTTCTCGTATTTCACATGTATATCTATATATGCATGTCTACTTTTGTATTTCCGTTTATGTACGTTTAATCTGATATGGTTGGGAGAATCCGGAGTTACTCCCCACTGATTGTGGCGTTCATGTTTTTCATGGATGAACAGGTTGCTTGACTGGACGGCTTTTTGCTTGTTGTATTTTGGGTTCGGGTGTGAGCTACCGGGCGTTGGCCTGGATGAATCACCTCTAGACGTTGTTTAGCTAGTTTGCTAATAACTTTGATGTTTGATACATTTTGAGGGACTACGTCTCTTTGTTGTATATTCTATTTTAGTTTGTATTTATTTGACATTCCTCGTATTTCTATCTTGCATGTAAAAAAGTTTTAAAAACACCGTATTTTCCGCTATATAAATAAAATGCTTGTTATGTTTTATTTCCGCATTCGCGAGGGTTGTCATAGAATGTCTACCGTTAATTTTGAGGATCTAGTTAGTGAGTATATAAGCATTTTATGTGAAAGTCAACCATTTCTTATTCATTTTGGATTTCATTGAATATTTTTACTTGAGGTATCGTTTCGAGCAGTTTATATCGGGATTGTGGGAATATATTTAATTTTATGCGGGTAGTTAATGATCTTATGGATGCTGTGGTGGAACTTCATAGTTAATGCTTAGGGGATTTGCCTAGAGGATTTATAAGGTTCTGACTAATTAGGCGATGTAATTGAATTATAATAATTTTCTCATATGAATTTGTGTAATTAAGTAGTGACTTTTTGCCTTTTCGATTCTCCAATTGGTTTTCTTATTTTATTATATAACTGATTTGGTGTTGGGTTATTATTTTTGAGCCGTCATTAGTTAATAATGTTTTATTTTGGAATAGGAGGTAAATATTTGTTATGGTGATAAATATTAGAACTTGTGATTAGATATGAGTGCATTTGAATTATTAGGGAGTTAGTCCGAATTCCATGCGTATGGTCGCTGGTTGCTGCAAAGTGATAGATTGAAGCTAGTTTTTTTTGGGAATGCTTATTTGGAGTACTCGAAAGTGTGAGGGATAAGTTAGTTCTTCTATAGGTAAGTGATAAAATGTGCAGGCTATATGGACTGGAGATTTGAGTATTAAAAAGAAGTAACTGTACCCTCGGTTGGTTAGCCCGTTATTCGAAAGGCTGGAGAAATTGAGTTTTGAGGTTATTAATGTGTTGGATAAATATGGTGATTAGACTAGTGAATTATTAATGGAATACATAAATAATGATTTGAGGAATAGGAGTAAGATCCAAGTGTTATAATTGTAATGCGAATTGGTGGACATAGATACGTTAAAATTAGAATGTGGGATAAATTTATTATATGGAATTTTCGCGTATTTATTGTCAAGGATAATGGTATAATGAAAGCTATCTTGGAGTATATAAAAGTAATTTGAGGATTTCACCGCTATACTCGTTTGGAGAATCATTTGAGGAGCCAAAAGCTTGTTACTAAAGAATTTGTCTGATGACCTTGGCTTTAAGGAATTCTTAAGTAGTGATGAGCAAAGTGATTTTAAAGGTTGACTAGCGCTCTTATTTAGAATGTGATGTAATGAGGAATGGTATTGATTTTATGAGGACATAGGTTGTACAATGTTTTTCATGGAAGTCTTTTTAGGTATTGATATTTCGGAAGATAATAGGCTTTTGTCAATATCAATAAGAGGTTAAAAGTGTATGGATATGGGAAATGTAATATTTTAGTTTTTACAATTTCCTTTTTATTTTGTTGGTATCCTTTGGACTACCATCTTGAGTCACTCTTTGACATGTTGTGTGCTTGCTTGTTTCTTTAGGATTGGTATCAATTAATCGATTTCCTTAATTAAAGCTCTCATCCTCCTCAATTAATTTAATTTCTTCTCTTTCAATCTTGATCTGCTTCAACTCCTCGTAATTGTCCTTCGATCTTATCTTCGTTTTGATATCCTTAAACTTTCTATTTTCACTAATTGGCGTGCCTTACCCTTTGATTTCCGTGATGAGTATTATATTTTACAAAATGATTTATGAATTGTTTTTGTAAGAGTTATTATTTGGGCAATAATAGGTAAAATATTTTGGTGATTAGTGAATGTCTATCATTGTGACACCCTCAAATTTGCGGAAAGAAAAAAAATAATTTAAATAAATAAACAAAGGTGTCATAAATAAAAAGGTTCATAACAAAAGGAAAATAATATTATACATAAGAATTATACAAGATGGGAGACATATCTCCCGTATAAATACGGAAATAAAAGAGTGTATAATAATATACAATCCTAACGAACCGAATATAGGTCCAAGGTAAATACTTCGCTCGCTAGCTCGTCAATGTACCCAATGTATGCATCACAAACCTGCCAACCGCATTAAATATAAACACGGAAGCCACAGTCAGTGGTGAGTAACTCCGAGTTCTCCCAGCCACGAAATGTCGAGTTTAATTAAACATGAATAACATAAAAGCAATGTATA